>JBAKBP010002989.1:0-88868 GCA_037953745.1 Lithodes maja
CACGGCGTAGGACGAGTAGATCATATATTATATGATTGTAAGTAAGTTAAGATTGTAAAGGCCTAATATGCTATTAAGCAATATTGACATGGTCTTATGTTGTATATATGAATTTATCGTATATATTAATATAATTTATCGTATAGAGCAACCGAGATGTGGTACGATAATTTAGGCTCCTGGCGATTGCCAAGGCAGCAAGGTGTGCCTCTGAGGAAGACAGCTCAGAGCCTCCACGAACACCAACCAGTTAACATCTAATTTCCGCCTTCAGTTGATCGCGCTATTGTGCCTCTAATCACAATACACTGACAGCAATACACACAGCTACACCATCACGACGTACCAACTATGGTTTGGCATTAGGTCGCTTGCGCGCATTACAGCGTAAATTGTCTAATGAACCGAGCACACGTCAGGCGTATAACGATGTATTTCGGAGTTATGAAGATTGGGGCTTTATTGAGAGAGTCGATTTTAAAGGAACCGAGTAAGAAGGGTAGGGTTCACTATCTGGCCCATCATGGGGTGAGAAAAGACAGCGTCACCACACCAATATGGGTGGTGTATGACTGTTCTCCCCACCAAGGTCAACAACCCTGTCTAAATGACTGCCCTGACAGGACCTGTCCATGGTGTCGGACCTGTCCCAACATCTATTGCAGTTTAGGCTGGGGAAGTACGCATATACTAGTGACATCGAGAAAGCATTCTTGATGGTCAAGCTAAAAGAGGAAGATAGAGATGTTACCCGCTTTCTTTGGTTCAGCGACATTAGCGACTCTGAAAGTCCGGTCATAATCTACCGTTTTCGGGTTGTACTCTTTGGGGCAACATGTTCACAGTTTTTGTTAAATGCCACAATCAAAAAACATCTAGCAGATACTCGGTAGGACACAAGTAAACTATCTCGCGGATTATATATAGACAATTTGAAGGGTTCTAGTGATAGTCAGGATGATTTGTTACATACATACTGGCAAGCACGCAGATTGTTTACAGATGCACATTTATTTCTCCGCGAGTGGGTTACTAATAGTGAAGATCTTCAGAGTTTGATACAGGTGGACGGTACGGCATCTCATAACCAGGAAAAGTCCAGAAATTTGGGGATGATCTGGCAACCTAAACATGACATACTAACTTTTCAAACAAGGTCTTTTGCTCAGCAGACGGGAGCGCACACAAAAATAAGTCTCTTGAGCAAATTTGCGCAATTTTTTGATCCTTTGGGTCTAGCATTACCTGTTACCATAAGAGCTAGGATTCTAATGCAGGAAGTTTGGAGACGTAAAATAGGATGGGATGACAGTTTGTCCGAGTACCTGAATGACCAAGGGACATTGTTGTTGAATGAGTATGACATCCTATGTACTAAACCTATACCTCGTAAAGTGGAGGCGTTCGGTGACGTTACGTTACACACGTTTTGCGATGCTAGCGCCACGGCATACGGGGTAGCCATATATGTCGTTACTTCATTTGGGGCACATTTAGTTACCGCCCGGGCTAAAGTAGCCCCGGTTAAAAAGGTAACTATCCCTAAAATGGAATTGACTGCCATGCTGCTATTAGCACGTCTGGTGCAACATGTACGCGCAGCATATGAGAGCGAGTTAAACATTGAAATCGTTCACGTTTTGGTGCGATAGTCAGGTTGCACTCAACTGGATACATAGCAAGAAGTCTCTTGCCAGTTTATGTGAGAAATAGGGTAGATGATATTAGGGCCCTATTGCCAGACGTTGCTTATCATTATGTAAATACAAAAGACAACCCTAGTGATCTCATAACTAGGGGTATAACGGCTAGCCAGTTAGTGAAGTCCGAATTGTGGTGGCATGGTCCAATGTGGCTGCTCCATGAAAGTCAATGGACGATTGGGCATGCTGTTGGTGAGGGACTTCTGCCACTGGAAACAGTGGCAGTTACAGCCAAACCAAAATGAGACCACCGGGTCCAATAATAGAGTGGGCAAGATTCGGTGACTATAATAAACTAGTCAGAGTTGTCGCTTGGGTGTTGCGATATGTATCCAATATCAAGCTTAAAGTAATGAGCCAACTCTGCAGCAGGGGTCACAACATTGATGCTCGTGAATATAAAGCAGCTGAAGTAACTTTGATCAAGTGGGTTCAAGAAGAAACCTTTTCCAATGAATTAGAATCTTTGCAAAGCTCGAATAAGACATTAATGCTTAACTTAGTGCGTCAACTAAGGTTGCACCTAGATAATGACCTCATCAGGTGTGAGGGTCGCCTGAAGTGGTAGGGTGTAACGGACGGCACAAACCGCCCTATACTTATGCCAACAAGACATCACGTTACTGATCTATTGATCATACGTGCACATAAGGAAGTAAAGCACTATGGGGTATGTCATATTATATCAAATTTGCGTCTCACATGGTGGATACCCAGAGTTCGACAAGTAGCTCGACGCATAGTAAGAAAATGTGTAATATGCCAGAGACTAAAGGGTAAACCATATGCAATTGGACCAGCTCCACCTCTACCTGAATGCCGTGTAAAACACATAGAGCCTTTCCAAGCTGTAGGGTTAGATTCCACAGGAGCATTGAAGATGAGAGAGCATGAGGTTTATATATTATTGTTTACCTGTGCAACGTCTCGAGCGGTACACCTAGAACTATGTAATAATATGTCTAGCGAAGAATTTATGCTGGCGTTTAGACGGTTTTGTGCCCGTCGTTCATTCCTTCAACTCATTTTTAGCGACAATGCTCCCACTTATGTCCAGGCATCAAATTATCTAAAGGATATGAGTAGTGATCCTACTATCATCACTTTTTTGGGAGAGAAGAAGTGCGAATGGAAGTTCATTCCAGTTAAGGCACCTTGGTTTGGTGAAATGTGGGAACGGTGTGTCGGCATAGTGAAGTCAGGACTCAGAGCGGTAGTAGGACATGCTCTATTAAAGAAGAGTGAGTTGATGACAGTCCTCACAGAGATAGAGGCAGTCGTGAATGATCGCCCACTCACATATGTGTACACCGACCTGCAAGACCCACTACCATTAACACCAGCTCACTTGCTATATAGTAAACCATTGACTGCGTTTCCATCTGATTTCCAATCCATAGTAGAGTTAGAGGATCCCTCGTTGTACTCTGAGGTAGCGGTGTCTAAGAGATACCAGTATATATCGAGGATAATAGAAGATTTTAGAAAACGGTGGATTAATGAATATCTGCTAGCATTGAGGGAAAGGAGTGTTACTCCCTCTGGTAGACCAACGGCACCTACTGTTGGTGAAGTAGTTTTAATTAAAGAAGATAGTCCTCGTTTATACTGGAAATTGGGCCCAGTGTTGGAGGTATACAAGGGGGAAGATTCTGTAGAGCAGGTGGCACTATTGAGGACGGCCACTGGAACTACTGTTCGTCCTATCACACGTTTGTACGCTTTGGAGCTCGATTCCACTTTACAATCGGAGACTCCACCTGTTATTGCTGGGTCCAAGAATTCTCAAAGTAACGTGTTACGCTGGCCAGCTTGCCAGAATGTACTCGTGACTCGCTAGCACTTGCCACGGCAGTGAAATGGGCTATAATAATCGTAGAAGGATATTCTTTCTTTCTTAGTATTAGTGTTGTCACAGACAGATCAGTGTTTGCCTTTAGTCTTGTCTGTGACACTTAGAAGTATTTTATATCCATAGTAGTGATTATAACATGCAGCGCGTGAGAGAGAGAGTTGGAGTGCGAAGAGGCAGTGTGTGTGTGCGTATGTACGTGTGCATTTCTCGCTCGGTGGGCCCACCCGCTCGCTATTGGTCGGCGTGCCTGGCGTGGTCTATGGCGTCTGCTTTTCCTGTGACGTAGTGGCCTGTGGTTGGTCGCCGCCCTCCTTGCCCAGTGGTTGGGCTCCTACCTTCCTCTCTCCTCAGAACATGGTATCGCGTGCTCGGTCCTACATGTCCCTCGCATTCTGTCTCATATCTAACCCCCTTTACTGCTTTGCCTCTCTCTGAACTCCTTCTTTCCAATACTTCTTATCTTTATTCAATTACCCATCCCTTCTGGTTCTTGCATACGACTTCCATAATCGGCCAGTCGTATTACCAGCACCTGTTCTCACATATATGTTTTGCACTAGCTTTAGAGGTTATTAGAATCATAGTCACATGGAGTCATATTGTTGGGTGCTTCTAATTATTTGGTTGTGCTTTATTACTATTTAATGCTAGACAGTGGAGGGTATCTTTGGTCGTTGTCTGGGTTATGTATATGGCAAGTCAGAGCCTGTACGACTTCGACGGAGGTAGGTAGCCTGTAGTACACCCTTGTGCATATTTTCCTTTGCAAGCTTAGCAGTATACAAGCGAAGGGCTTTTGCCTACTCTTGCTTGCATACTTGCTAACTCATTTTGTTGACCTTCGTGGAGCGCCAGGGTAAGACCAGATACTTGAGATCTGGACTTACCAAGAGAGCCTCCTAGTCACTTAACGTAAGATAAGGGAAATCTGTTCAGGGGAGACAGTAGGCTGCGAGCATGCTTGAGCTCTACCTAGGCTCCCTGTACCTTTATGCTGCTGCTAGACTTTATTAGTAAGAAAGACAACACTTTGTCTATTAACTTTAACCTCGTATATTTTAGCATTTATTCACATATTGTTTTAGCCTAGGTTGATGCATAGTGCACAACCCAGTATGGCTGTTACTTTGGCTAAGGAAGTACTGTTTTTGAGTTGCTGTTGTTAGTGCTGTCACAGAGTTGTTGCACTCTCTTGTTTCCATATATATGTATCCTACTGTTTGGTGTATTTAAGATACACGCTTTGGTGTCCTGCCCCTGCATTACTTCTGTTCTATATTCGACGAGCATCTTAGAGCATCAGACGTTTTCAGAAGATTCCATATCTGTTTGCTGTAGGACTAGACTTCAAGTGTTTTCATAGAGCATTGAAGAGTTTAGTGTTGAGTCCAGACTCACACTAAAGATAACGTAAGCATATAACCTTTATATTAAATCTTGTCATAGTTTATTTAAGCATTGTTATTACTTGAGAGCTTTTTATTAACGTAATTACTCTTGTTGTGAGTAGGCTTTGCGATCACCGGAAAGCCTTTGTAGAAGTACACTTAACCCAGTTAATTGATACCCCGTTATCCAGTAGATTAACTCTGGAGGGTTTAGGTGTTTTGTTCACCGGCTTAATAGTTCGAGGGTTTGGAATTAGCGTACCGTTGTTGCAGATCTAGCCTATCTTGTATTCCAATATTAAGTGCCCTTGTTTATTTCGTTGTGCCGGTCGTAACAAATGGCGACCTTAGTCCAGGATATAGTGAACTGAGTTTTGCAGGATTTTTTTTGGGAGAAATCTTATTCGCCATTTTTGGGTTCGATTTATTTCTCGCAGTGTTGGCAGTGGACATTGTTTTTGAGGATATAATTTATGGAACTTGTTGGAGTTTATTGGTGACCTAGTATTGCACTTAAAAACATCTTCGAATATTTTTTGTGAATAAAGCTACGCGAGAGTTTGGCTACTTTTGTCTTGACTTGGGATTTTTTATTGTTGACTCCTTCATGTCATCAGTGGACGGGTTTGAGAATAGTGAGGGCACAGTGCGAGAGACAGGCGAGAAGGTGGAGAAGGTGGAGTTGTCTGACGGCGTTCGGGTGGTGAACGGTGAGGAGGATGCTCGGAGGTTTTTGGAGGAGCCTGTGTCGGCGGACCGGGTGTCAGGGCTGGACCGGTACGGACTGCAGTGTATAGCCACGGTCTTAGGGTTTTCTTGCACTAGCGGTTGGTCAAGAAGTGAGCTGGTTGCCTGTGTGCTGGGTGGGGTGTGTGAGGCTTCGGATGGAGCGGGAGCTGGGGCACCTTCGTCCCAGCCCCCATTCCACTCAACTCCTATCATGGCGCCCCCTCGGGTTCCGGAGCCGAGTACGTTCCCGCAGGCCGATGTCCGCTGGCGGTTGGGTAAGCCTCTAGGTGACTCACTGGGTGGGTCCCCGGTGACCTAATGGTGGCCTATTTCTGCGTACTTCAATTTTTAAATTTTCAGTTAGGCTATCACCGCTGGTGGCCTATTTCTGCGTACCGTTATTTCATAATTTTTGTTTTCGGTTAGGATAGGCTATAACCCCTGGTGGCCTATTTCTGTTTAAATAAACATAAAATTATTTTCGGTTCGGCTATCACTGCGTATTCAAATTTAATTTTGTTTTGTTTAATTTTTGGTTAGGCTATCACCGCTGATAACCTATTTGTGTGTATTTCAACATTTTTGTTTTCGGTTAGGCCTATTTAAGTAAGTGAAGCGACCTGAAGGGAGTGAAGTGTTTTTAAAGTGAGTTTAGTTTCTTTAAAGTGAGTTAAGTGTTTTTAAGTAAGTGAAGTGATCTGAAGAAAGTGATCGTCACCATGCCTCGTGCCTGTACGAACTGCGCCGGTAGGTTTGGTGATTCCATGTTTGCTCCTGCCGATCCACAAGTCTGCCGACTCTGCCAGCAACGCCCTCACCAGGAAGCTGGAATCACTCCAAGAGTTTGTAACACTCAACGTTGGAGTATCACTAACTCCAATTGTTTCAACTCCAGCATCCACCACCGCCCCAACGTCATCTGCCAACAATCCAACACCTGCAGTAGACACTGCAGCAGATGCTTCTGACGAACCTGAGCCGACATCAAACCAGGACAGCCGCCCTGTTCACCTTAGTCTCTCCCCCACTCCTCGTGCAAGAAGCCTGCTAGCACGAACAGTACCAACCCCTCGCCCCTGTTCTAACCACTCCTCTCCCCGACCTGTACGTAGAGTCCCGCCACCACAGGTTTCCGGATTTACACCAGTGAGGAACGGTGCACGGCCAACGCAGAAAAGGTCTCATCTACCAGTCACAATGTCAAACAGATTTGAGATATTGGTAGAGATGGAAGACGAACCAGAAGAGACCAGGCTCGTTGGGGATTCCATCCTACGAGGACAGGTCGAAGAGTTCTGCGACAGAGTCCCAAATCAACGAAATAGATTTTGCATCCCAGGAGCTGGACTGAACGACATTGTGGAAGCCTTCGAAGATACCACAAAGGATGCAAATGAAAATACCCTTTTTGTCATCCATGCTGGTTGAAATGACGTCATGCGCACCAGATCCGAAGAGTTGATGGAGAAATATCGCAAGATGATCCAGCACTACAAAAACAAGTCAAGGAATATCATCATCTCAGGCATTCTCCCCAAGATCGACGCACCTGACAAATTCTACGACAAGGCCTTCAGCACAAATAGCCGACTAAAATATTTGTGTCTGAGGGAAGAAGTTGAATTCATCAACCTCTGGGACAACTTCTACAACCAGCCTACTCTGTTCCGCAAGGATGGCACTCATCTAAACCCTGTGGGTTCAGCACGCATGGGTCGTCTCCTACACGAAGCAGTCCGCAGCCATGGATCAAAAAACGCCATCCGAGAAGAAGCAGCAGTGACATAAATCATCCAACACCAAGAAAAAAACAGAGGCAACCGAGGACCACCAGCGATAAGGACCGAAGACAGCGAGGATCGAGGACAGCCATGAACATAAATGTAGATCCGACAAGAACCAAAAATATTATTAAAGAGCGTTCCGTGAGTTCTAAAATAACAAATTTAAAGGTTTTCTATGCAAACGCTCGTAGCATACGCAATAAATTTTCAGATTTAGAGGAGCTAGTGTTTACAGAAAATTATGATGTGATTGGCATAACAGAATCTTGGTTCAATACAGAAGATAGAGACTTTTTAGCAGAGTATTCACTTCCCGGTTATGTAATGTTTGAGAAAAGCCGAATAAATCGAAAAGGAGGTGGCGTTTTACTTTATATCAAAGAAAGTCTTAACCCTACCCTCTTGTCAAAACCTCAAATTGTGAACGTCGACGCATCTTTTGTGCTAATAAAGAATAATAAAGGTACAAAAATAATACTTGCATTAATATACAGACCTCCAGCTCAATCAGTGCAAACTGACCGAGAAATTTACGAACAAATTGCAGATGTAAGTAACTCACAAGATACCGTAATTTTTGGCGACTTTAATTTACCTGTGACCAAGTGGGGCGATACTCTTACTTCACACTCCGGACATGACTTGTATACGAACTTGCAAGAGAGTTCGCTTTAGCAATTTGTTCGAACGCCGACCCGTGGTAATAACGTTCTTGACATTGTACTTGCAACAAAAGAAGAATTAATAGAGAATTTGAATGTTGGTGATGAATTCAGTAACAGCGACCATCGTACAATAACTTTCACTTTAAAGTTTACTAGTAACGAACCAAATAGTAGCATCGAAAAAGTCCCTAATTTCAAGAAAGCAAACTTCCATAAACTTAGAGCTATGTTTAAAGAAACTGACTGGAGCTTTTTAATTAACAATAACGACATAAATACATCTTGGAAGTTATTCGAAACCACTTACCTAAAAGCAGTGCAAGACTGCATACCATCGAAAATACGGCGTCCAGGCCATAATAATAAGCCCAAATGGTGGAATAAAGATATTTCAAACTGCCTGCTTGCTAAAAAATTTGCTAATAATAGATTAAAATCCTCACAAAATGACGAAGAACGGGTGAAATTTGTAGAGCTACGACGCAAAGCCAAAAAGTTAATTAAGCAAAGTAAAAAGACCTTAGAGTTACATATTGCGAATCAAAGTAAAACAAACCCGAAAGAATTCTATAGTTATATCAGAAAGAGAAAAGTAGTTACTTCAACTGTTGGACCGTTAGTCGATGAAAATGGAGAGTACACCAAAGACGAAGTACAAATGAGTAATGCCCTCAATACCTTCTTTGCATCAGTTTTTACAACAGAAGACCTCAGTGATATCCCTACACCATCGCCAATTCAGATTGATAATTCGGATGTTCTAAGCAATATCACCGTTACAGAGAGAGAAGTATTGAATTGTTTAGATAAACTCAAGGTAAATAAAACGCCTGGACCTGATACAATCTCGCCTAGAGTTCTAAAGGAAGCTAAGGATGAGCTCTCCAAACCACTGACATTACTATTCAATAAATCCTTGCAGTCTGGAACTATGTCTGATCAGTGGAAGCTAGCCAACGTAACACCGATATTCAAAAAAGGCAGCAAATCCCTACCCAGTAACTATCGTCCAATTAGCTTAACCTCAGTTGTATGTAAAATGCTAGAAACGGTCATACGAGACAGACTCGTAAATAACTTAGAGGAAAATAACATGCTTAAAGATACTCAACACGGCTTTCATATAAAACGTTCCTGTTTAACAAACCTCTTAGACTTCTTCCACGATATCCTCAACCTCTACGATGAGAGTAAAGCTGTAGATATTATATACCTTGATTTTCAAAAGGCCTTTAACAAAGTTCCCCAGAAACGTTTACTGCTAAAACTAAAAGTGCATGGAATACAAGACGGTGTGTTGAAATGGATAGAAAATTGGCTCAGCAACAGAAAGCAAAGAGTAGTCATAAACGGTAAGGCATCTAAATGGACCAATGTAAGTAGCGGGGTACCCCAGGGATCGGTACTAGGACCAATTCTCTTTCTAATTTACATCAACGACATAGATGAGGGTCTCACCTGTACAATCTCAAAATTTGCTGACGATACAAAAATTGCAAATAGCGTACTCTCAAAAGAACAAGTTGATGATATGCAACACAATCTAGATAAATTGTCATATTGGGCCCAAATTTGGCAAATGAGTTTCAATGCGGATAAATGTAAAGTACTACATGTCGGATACCTAAATGAGAAAGCAAACTATTCGATGAATGGCACTCAGCTTAAGAATGTAAACAGAGAAACCGATCTGGGAGTAACAATATCGAGTAACCTAAAACCGAGTCAACAATGTTCAGAAGTTGTTAAGAAGGCAAACAAAATAATTGGCTTTATAGGCAGGTCATTTGAGCATAAATCCAAAGAAGTTATCCTAACCCTTTACAATTCCTTAGTCCGCCCTCTTCTGGAATACTGCGTTCAATCCTGGTGCCCTTATTACCAAAAAGATATAAACAAGCTAGAACGAGTTCAACGTAGAGTTACCAAAATGATACCTAGCCTGAAGAACAAACCATACGAAGAGCGTCTTAGAGAATTAAATCTATTTCCTTTAACCCAGCGCAGATTAAGAGGTGACTTAATTCAAGTGTTCAAAATCATCAAAGGCATCGACAATATGAACTGTAGTAAGTACTTCACTATCGACCAATCTTATTACACGCGGGGAAACGGTTGCAAAATTATTGGTAAATCTTTTAACTCACACGAATCTAAGAATTTCTTGTTCAATCGAGTTGTCAACTTGTGGAATGGGCTTCCCCGAAACGTTATAGACTGCATCACCGTTGATTCATTTAAACTCCGCCTAGACAAATATCTCGCATCAAACCCGCGACTGACTGCGTTTGTAAATGAATAACTTTATTTTATCTCCCCCTCAGTTACTAACCCATCTGTCCCCTACTAACTTCCTAATCCTGCCACGGACATTAGTTCCAGGGCAGTAATTCCCTTTCCAATGTTCCTTTACCCACTCTAAACCACTGTTTGGACACTTGATCCTCAGTGTTTTGGAGGACAAGCAATCTAGAAGGGTCACTAGATATGTTGTTGCTTGATTTCCTTTGTACTCCTTTGTAGTAGCACCCCCTCCTCAGGGTTTGTCTTCCGAGATGTTGTTTCAGCTCGAGCTCGCCAAACTCGAGCAGCGAAAGCATGAGGCTGAGCTCGAGCAGTGAAAGCATGAGGCTGAGCTCAAGTATAAGTATGAGGCTGAGCTCAGGCAGCGAGAGGCTGAGCTCAAGTATGAGTCTGCAAGATATTGTGCCGATGTTGACCTAGAGAAAACTCGTGTAGAGGTGACGGGGAACCGTTTCGTCCAGGGGGTCGACCCCATGACCAGCCCCTGTCGCAGCTACTAAAGTTGGTTCCAGTGTTTGATGAGTCAGGAGTTACAGAATTCTTTCTCCGTTTTGAGAAAAAGTGTCGGGAGCACCAATGGCCCGAGGAGAAGTGGGCAGCCCTTGTTTCTTCACGATTGACGGTGTGACGCATGCCGAGTATGAGCATGCTGTACAGAACGCTCAGTCAGGCCCCACTCTCGCTAGGATCGTCAGGGCAGGAACTTTGGCTGTAGTCTGTGTAGAGTTTCCTAACTCAGTTTATGTGAACCGTTGTACTATAAGTATTATAATTATGTATTTTGTTTTCTTCTAAGTCAACGAGTTCTATTTTATATCATTAGATATAAGTATTGTGTGTGGGACTTATAAATAATGATGAGAGAGAGAGTTATGTAACGACGGCCCGGGGAGCGCGCCACGAGGTAGGTAGGCCTCCCTCCCTCCTCCCTCCTCAAGCGCGTGGGAAATCCTTTGTCGATCCCAGATTGAGAGAGAATATTACGTAATGATTGTCAGTGGGCGGTCCTTAGTAGTTTGCGATATGCCGCTAGAGGGCCGAGTATAAAAAGGAGAGGTCCTCGCCACAATTCTTTAGAACTCATCAGGCAGAGCGACTTCTCATATCCCTTGCAACTATCCATATTCTTCCGACTGATGTGAACTTTCTCTACTCTCTGAACAGCCTATCTTCTTCCCTTCTCGACCCTTTATAACCTCAATGACCCCTTTGGTGCAGATTTAGTCAGCCAAAGTATTATCGCTTGAGTTCTCACGAGATAAGTGCCTGTTAGATAGCCTATTTTTGGAAGGGTTAACTAGAATAGGATTGATTGATGTTTGTTGCACTCGTATATGCATTTCCCTGTGTGCGATTATTCATGTTCCTGTTTTCTGCTGGCTTAGGCAATGCTAGACTGGGATAGGGTTTCTGAGTTGTGATTTCCTATGAGTACTAGGTTGCGGTTGAACCAGTACAATTGCAACGGAGACGTGGAACGCCTAGGTGGTCTTTCTGACTGTGTACCGTGGGAGTTTAGCACTGTGTTGCGAGTGAGGGCTTTTGCCTCTGCCACCCAACACTGTGCTATCTCATTTGCTTGACTTTGAGAGGATCGCCAGGAGAGAACCAGATACTAGTGATCTGGATCTCTCAAGAGAGCATCCCGTCAATTAACGTAATTTGGCCGCACAGCCTTAAGGACCTCGCTAGGCTACGAGCCGCTTGCTCAGCCATTGTTTCCTAGCCTACTACATCCCAGCTAGACTTTGCTCGGTCAGCAGATACAGCATAGTATTGAAGCTTCTCCTTATGTATATTATTGTTTATGCACTATTGATTTCATGTGTGGCACGCTTAGCTACTTCAGAGATTAGTGGCCCACGAGCACAATCTTAGTAGGCTATTGCCAGTGCATTGTCGGAGTACTTCTTCTTAATGTTTGCCATATCCTATTGCTTATTCTTATAATTCTTCTTATGTCTATTTAAAGCCTTTAATTACCAGTGAGTTATTCATTAAATTGCTGTTCAAAATCCGATACTTACTTCTTATGAGTATTCGAGAAGCATCTAACTTATCAGAAGATTCCTTGCTTGATGCTCGAGGACTATTGTTTAACGTAACGTAATAGTGCCGATCCGAAGTAGAGGGTGGAGGACTTCTTAAGTTCTTAGTTCAAGGGTGGATTACTTCGGCTTCGGCCAACACTATTCTTTAGTGTTGTAGTACTTTCTTCTTTGTTTGATTGTTGACCAGACTAGATAACTCCCGTCTTGTTATTAGTCTGTTGTGTGAAACGCTAGTACCGAGTTCTTGTATACCCCGTTATAGCAGATAGAACTCTGGAGGGTAGTGGCGTTTTTTGTTCGGCTGGCAGTACTCTGGGGTTGGGATCGTGTGTTTCCGTTGTGGCAGCGAGCCATACTCGAGTCCTGTGTAAGAGCCCTAGTGTACCCGAGTGCCCGGTCGTAACAAATGGCGACCTTGCTTAGGATTTTGTGAACAGTATAATTTTTTGCAGAGTTGTACAACATTTGTTTGTTCGTACTTTAGCGTGCATATTGAAGAATATTTTTTTTTGTAAGGCAATTAGGAGAGCATTTAAGAGACTCCAGTTAATTTAGTAATTAGTGCTTACATAAGGGAGTTTAACACTTTTGTCTCGAGCATTTTTTGTGAACTTCAGTATGTCGTGCCCTAGTATTGACGAGGAGCGAGAGATGCCATTTGAGGAGGTGCCGTTAGTAACTAGTGAGGAGGATGCTAGACTTTTTGTGAGTAAGCAGTACCATGTGACGGAGGAGAGGCTGACTGGGGTGAATGTTTATGGCTTGCACCTGATAGCCAAGGTTTTGGGTCTATCCAATGTAGGAGGGATGTCCAAGGGGGAGCTGATTTCCTGGGTGTTGCGTGGGCGACATGGGGTTTCGGAGGAGAGGGCGTTTGGGGGGGTTCCTCCCCAGATCCCCTCTCACTCGACTCCCACAGTGCCGTCCACTCAAGTACCGGAGGTTAGCACCCTCCCACAGAGGGATGAGAATTGGAAGATTGGAGTGCCCTCGGGCGGTGCGTATGGTGGTTCCCCAGTTCTTGCCCCCCCTCCTTCAGTAGTGGCAGCTCCCTCTTCCTGCCTGTCTCCAGATATGATATTTAGACTTGAGCTTGCTAAAATTGAGGCTGAGTCTAGGAAGCATGAGATTGAGGCTGAGTCTAGAAGGCAGGAGAATGAGACGAGGAGGCACGAGGCTGAGCTTAGGTACGACTCCGAGAAATATTGTGCTCAAATAGATTTAGATAAGACTCGTGCAGAATCGACAGGGACTCGGATGGGCCGTGAGGGCCAAGTAAGAGAACAGTCCTTGTCCCACTTAGTCAAATTGGTGCCGGCATTTAGTGAAACTGAAGTCACAGAATTTTTTAATCGTTTTGAGAAAAAGTGTAGGGAGCATAATTGGCCTGAAGAGAAGTGGGCAGCTCTGGTCTCCTCAAGACTTACGGGTAAGGGTCTGAAGGCTTATGATGCACTGCCTTTAGAGTCTTGCATTGACTACCCAGAATTGAAGAGAGCTGTCCTACGGGCATACGAGTTGCAACCAGAAACATATCGATTGAAGTTTCGGGGTGTTACAAAGACTAGGGAGGCGACCTTTCTTGAACATGCCCGGGACTTAAAAGATGCACTTGCTAACTGGACACGTTCTGAGAAAGCTGAGACGGCCGAACAGTTGACTGAGCTGTTTCTGCTCGAGCAGTTTTATAAGTGTACTGGTGCAGATATGACTTTAACTATTAAAGAAAAGAACCCTAAAACTCTACAGGAGGCAGCTGAGATGGCTGACCTCCGGCTATCACTAATTCGTGGGTGCGGGTCTGCCCAGCGTAGTGAGGCAGGTAACAAGGGGCGTGACGCCCCACCCCCCTGAGTTAGTGATATACATTATGCAAACAAGTACAAGAGCTATGATACCAAGACTGACCACAAGACTAGCACCGTCCCATTTAAGAAGGGGCCGGGCCCTTCCCAGTACCAAGGGAAGCCCAGAGGGGAGTTGGAGTGTTATCATTGTCATGAAAAGGGGCACTTTGCAAGAGTCTGTCCTAGCAAACCACCTACAGCAGCTGTGTCTTTGGCCTGCAACATTGGTGTGTCTCCGAAGTTTTCTGAGTTTGCCCGGGGCAGTTCGTCAGAGGCTGAGGCACAGCCAATGCAGAAGCACCTGGGAGGCTCGAACCCTGCTCAGGATGTTTTTTGCGACCATAGAGGACGGGGTTGCGTGATGTGGGCGGGGCGCAAGCATGGAGTACAGGTCTTGCATGATACAGGTGCTTCCCAGACTCTGATGAATAACTTGACTGGCTACCCTATAAATGCGGCTCGGGTGGTAGTGGTGCAGGGTATTAATGCAACTCGGTCATACCCGCTGGTGCGGTTGGAGTTGGAGGTGGATGGTGTGACACGTGAATTGGATGTCGGGATTGTGGAGAAACTGCCAGTGGAGGGCGTCGACCTTCTTCTCGGCAACGACTTTGCAATGCCCGCTTCTGAGGTTCTACCCTTAGTCGTTGCCGAGAGGACGGCCGACGTGAGTGGGGAAGAGCAAGAGTGTGTCGAGCGGTGCCAGGCACAACCCATGGCGTGTGTTGTCACCCGAGCTCGGGCAGATAAAGTGTCACAGCCTAGTCCTCCGTCTCCAGACCAGCAGAGGAACGATCAACAGGAGGAGGCTAAAGCTGGAGTTGGTTTTAAGAGTTTTGACTCGGCGGCTCTCCTGGGTGATTTAGTATTGGCACCTATGTTGGAGTCTGGAGAGGCCCCAGGACCTGTCACAGCTAGTGAGGAGGTAGGGCAGGAAGAGACTCCGAGGCAGCAACGTTGCACACGGAGAGAAAAAAGGGTTGCTCAGTTTGATGTTGGGGGAGGACTTGGGTTGCTTCGGAAGCATCTGGACGGGTTGGTTCCCTCAGATATTTGTAAACTGCAGTTGGAGGATCCGGAAGTTCAGAAGTGTGGTAATGGAGCTGTCGAGATCAAACACGAGGACGGGGAAGCATGTCATGTGAACCTGTTGGAGGAGTTTGTGAGGCAACCACCTGAGCAGCCTACTGTCCCTGCGTTGGTCTGCCGCGGCCAAGGTGGAGAAGGAGAGGGGGGCAGTAGGGCACAGGTGGAGGAGAGTAGGGATTGTTATGTCTCGGCGGAGCCGTGGGCGGGGGACACGAGTCTGGTGGCTGTGGAAGCGCTAGAGCACCTGCCTGAGCAGCAGTGTGCAGCACTCCAGCACCAGCTCGGTTCATACCCCACTGGTCGTGCCGAGCCCCTGAGTCTCACAACTCGGGCGGTGCAAGATGTTCCACGGGCAGGTCACGTGAATGTTGAAAGACCGTTAGCCTCGTTGTTTCGGTGGTTCAAGGTGGGCGACGAGGCTTTGGCATGGTTGCCAGGTCAGGGTCGACCCATGGCTGCCAAGGGTGGTGGTCAAAAGGAGGACATTGAGCAAATTGGTAAGGTCGGCTGTGGTATCGCAGTGCCCGGTCGTCGCATAGCCTCCCAATGCTGCTCTAGTCTAATGCAACAGCCCTACCATAGACCGACTGTATCTGGCCATGTCGCTGAAAGCGGTGATGCTGCGCAGGCAGATGTCGTCACAAGGAATGCGGGGGTGCGCATGTACGGTATCGGCGGGGAAGCCTTAGCAATAATGAACTGTGGGAGTGACTGCACGGGTGGTACTGATTGTCCCTCTCATGACCTGGCTGTTCTAGGGACGAAGGTGGAGAAGGAGGGAGACTACAGGTTAGAAGCTGCGGTCTCGGCTGGGTTGTGGGAGGGCACTAGGCATGTTGTTCGTGGAGACAGTGCAAGGCAGTTATTTACTAGGCTATGGCAGTACTTTCGCATGTTTGTTGCTTCTCCAGGCCTGATGTACGGGGTAGAATCCGACATGCAGGCTGGAGATAGTGCAAGGCTCAGTTTAATTCCCTACCGTATAAATCCTGCTCGACAGCCTATGGTGCAAGCAGAGCTGGATTACGTGTGGACGAAGGGTCTGAGGGATAAGGAATGTCGTGAGTGGTCGTTGCTTGTAACTTTGTCCGAGCGTGCTAAAGAGGTATGTGGTTTTGTTGTGGACGGGAGTACCTACCAGTGCAATGTTATGCCTGACGGACTTAAGAATGCACTAGCAACGTTTCAGAACCTGATGAATGAAAGTGAAAAGGACGATGATGCGCTGGGGCATTTCGAGGTCTATGTTCCAGCCTATGGTCCGGTCGTTGTAGTTTACCCAGATCATCACCCTCTCAAGATCTTGGACCAGTTTCACAATCGGAATATGAGGCTGACCAGGTGGTCACTAAGGTTATTGGTATATAACCTGGACATACGCCATATTGCCGGTTGTGACAACGTGGTTGCAGATGGTCGTTCAAGGGTATATGATCCTGGGTAGATTGACACACGGGTAGCCTCCTGCTTTAGTTTGAATAGTGTTTTGCGCTTGGTGCTTGTTGGCTCGCGGTTGTAGCCCAGCGTATTGGGTCGTAAAGCAGGAGTTGAGCGTTTGGTATAGAAGAAAAAATAGGCTGCCCTTATAGTGCAGCCGGAAAAAACATATTAAAATATAAAAATCATAAAAAAAAAAAAAAAAATCTTTCTTTTAATATAGATAATTGTATAAGTTTGTCATAGCCTATAGAGTTTGAGTAGTCCATGAACTATCAAACGGCTGAGCTGCCGTAAGCTCGCTCTGGGAGCATGATATTATGTCTTTTACTATTGTTGGGAGGAGTTATGAAATGTGATTTTTTTTTTTTATAAGATGTGTTTTAGTGTTAAACTCAGCGTTGTTTTAGTGCCATGCGGTCGCTGGGTGTGAGGGGTTTGATGAGGTTCTGCGTGTCAGATTTTAGCTCAGGGTTGAGCAAGTAAAATCTTGGGGGAGGTGTGACGCATGCCGAGTATGAGCATGCTGTACAGAACGCTCAGTCAGGCCCCACTCTCGCTAGGATCGTCAGGGCAGGAACTTTGGCTGTAGTCTGTGTAGAGTTTCCTAACTCAGTTTATGTGAACCGTTGTACTATAAGTATTATAATTATGTATTTTGTTTTCTTCTAAGTCAACGAGTTCTATTTTATATCATTAGATATAAGTATTGTGTGTGGGACTTATAAATAATGATGAGAGAGAGAGTTATGTAACGACGGCCCGGGGAGCGCGCCACGAGGTAGGTAGGCCTCCCTCCCTCCTCCCTCCTCAAGCGCGTGGGAAATCCTTTGTCGATCCCAGATTGAGAGAGAATATTACGTAATGATTGTCAGTGGGCGGTCCTTAGTAGTTTGCGATATGCCGCTAGAGGGCCGAGTATAAAAAGGAGAGGTCCTCGCCACAATTCTTTAGAACTCATCAGGCAGAGCGACTTCTCATATCCCTTGCAACTATCCATATTCTTCCGACTGATGTGAACTTTCTCTACTCTCTGAACAGCCTATCTTCTTCCCTTCTCGACCCTTTATAACCTCAATGACCCCTTTGGTGCAGATTTAGTCAGCCAAAGTATTATCGCTTGAGTTCTCACGAGATAAGTGCCTGTTAGATAGCCTATTTTTGGAAGGGTTAACTAGAATAGGATTGATTGATGTTTGTTGCACTCGTATATGCATTTCCCTGTGTGCGATTATTCATGTTCCTGTTTTCTGCTGGCTTAGGCAATGCTAGACTGGGATAGGGTTTCTGAGTTGTGATTTCCTATGAGTACTAGGTTGCGGTTGAACCAGTACAATTGCAACGGAGACGTGGAACGCCTAGGTGGTCTTTCTGACTGTGTACCGTGGGAGTTTAGCACTGTGTTGCGAGTGAGGGCTTTTGCCTCTGCCACCCAACACTGTGCTATCTCATTTGCTTGACTTTGAGAGGATCGCCAGGAGAGAACCAGATACTAGTGATCTGGATCTCTCAAGAGAGCATCCCGTCAATTAACGTAATTTGGCCGCACAGCCTTAAGGACCTCGCTAGGCTACGAGCCGCTTGCTCAGCCATTGTTTCCTAGCCTACTACATCCCAGCTAGACTTTGCTCGGTCAGCAGATACAGCATAGTATTGAAGCTTCTCCTTATGTATATTATTGTTTATGCACTATTGATTTCATGTGTGGCACGCTTAGCTACTTCAGAGATTAGTGGCCCACGAGCACAATCTTAGTAGGCTATTGCCAGTGCATTGTCGGAGTACTTCTTCTTAATGTTTGCCATATCCTATTGCTTATTCTTATAATTCTTCTTATGTCAATTTAAAGCCTTTAATTACCAGTGAGTTATTCATTAAATTGCTGTTCAAAATCCGATACTTACTTCTTATGAGTATTCGAGAAGCATCTAACTTATCAGAAGATTCCTTGCTTGATGCTCGAGGACTATTGTTTAACGTAACGTAATAGTGCCGATCCGAAGTAGAGGGTGGAGGACTTCTTAAGTTCTTAGTTCAAGGGTGGATTACTTCGGCTTCGGCCAACACTATTCTTTAGTGTTGTAGTACTTTCTTCTTTGTTTGATTGTTGACCAGACTAGATAACTCCCGTCTTGTTATTAGTCTGTTGTGTGAAACGCTAGTACCGAGTTCTTGTATACCCCGTTATAGCAGATAGAACTCTGGAGGGTAGTGGCGTTTTTTGTTCGGCTGGCAGTACTCTGGGGTTGGGATCGTGTGTTTCCGTTGTGGCAGCGAGCCATACTCGAGTCCTGTGTAAGAGCCCTAGTGTACCCGAGTGCCCGGTCGTAACAACGGGGAAAGCACTCAAGGCATACGATGCTTTGCCACTAGATTCCTGTGTGAATTATGAGGCGTTGAAAGAGGCTGTCCTGAGGGCATATGAGTTGCAGCCAGAGACCTATAGGCTGAAGTTTAGGGCTGTTCCTAAGAAAAAGGAGAGTACTTTCCAGGAACACGCTAGAGAACTATCAGATGCGTTTGAGAATTGGTTGAGGTCGGAGAAAGCAACTACTTTTGAGGCGGTGAAGCAATTAGTGTTCTTAGAACAATTCTTTAAATGCACTGGCAGTGACTTGACTCTTAACCTGAAAGAAAAGCAACCTAAAACTCTTCAGGAGGCGGCTGAGTTGGCTGACCTCAGGTTGTCGTTAATTCGTGGGTGCGGGTCTGCCCAGAGAGCTGAGGTAGGTAACATGGGGCGTACCACCCCACCCCCCGAACTAATGATACAACAAATTATCATACTAAGAGCACTGTTGCCAATTTTGAACCCAAGTCGAAATCCTTCTCGTTATAGAAAGGCCAGGGCCCTTCCCCACCCCAGGGGAAGTCAATGAGTGAGGTGGAGTGTTTTAAGTGCCATAATAAGGGGCATATTGCGCGCTCTTGTCCGAGCACACAGTCTACAGCGGTGGTGTCGCTAGTGAGCAACATCGGGGTGTCTTTGAGGTCTTCCGCATTTGCCCGGGGTAAATCGTCGGTTGCGGAGTCACTGTCGGTGAAGAAGCATAAGGAGGGCTCGATACCCGTCCAAGATGCTTTTTGTGGTCATAGGGGACATGGCACTGTGAGGTGGGCTGGTGTGGAACATAGGCTTGAGTTGTTGCGTGATACGGGTGCCTCCCAGACGTTACTTAAGAACTTCACTGGTAAGCCTATTAACGCAGCTCGGGTTGTAGTGGTTCAAGTCATCAATGCATCTTACCCGCTGGTGAGAGTGGAGCTTGTGGTGGATGGTGTGACACGGGAGTTGGATGTGGGGATTGTAGAGAAATATTGCCAGTTGAGGGGGTCGACCTCCTTCTCGGTAATGATTTTGCGGTGCCTACTTCCGAGGTTCCACCCTTAGTCGTTGCCGAGAGGGGGGCCAACACGAGTAGGGAGGGGCAAGAGTGGCTCGAGAGGTGCCAGACGCAGCAGAAGGCATGTACTGTCACCAGATCTCAGTCCGCTCAGGTGTCACAGCCTAGTACCCAGGTTTCAGACCAGCGGAGGAAGGGTCGGAAGGAGAAAGTCGAGGCTGGTGGTCGGGTTAAGAGTTTGGACCCAGCGACACTCCTTGGTGACTCAGTATTGTTACGATCCAGGTTCTCAAAGACACAGGGCTCTTCAACATTGGACTAGATAATGGCAAAATGCAACAACGGTAACACTAGATCCAACCCCTGCCTTAAACACTGGAAAACAAAACACCATTACCGCCCTGAGTCGTGCCTGGACAACGAGGTATCCTATGACTCGGTAACTGGTGCACACACACTAGGCTGACGCTCGATGAAACAGCCTATTCTCAAACAGTAAAAGATTACTCGATTAGGTTACACAAAGAAAAGATAGTTAACGTGATTAATTAACGTTACGGTAGATACTCAAATAACTGGCACTCCTGTATTAAAGAAAGTGCAATGCTAGTCCTGCAACATCAACTGGAAACTTCTGAAATAAGTCTGATGCTGGGAAGATGTTCGTAAAGAATCTTGAACAATTATAATGCAGAATACGGGTCACAATAAATACTAGGACATATAGTAATAATAGGCAGGCGAATAATAAAGACTGCGCAAAGGTAGTAATGCTCGACAACTAAAGAAATGCTTCGTGACACAACGCAACAGCCTACTAGGGTTGTGCAACTCAACAACAACCTCGGCTCAAAAGTGCAGTGAATAATAATGTTGCATACATATAATAATGGGGCTTTATCTCTAACTAGTGTCTGCTCAGTTAATAAAGTCTAGCTGGGGTATCAAGGCCGGGCAACAATGGGTGAGCATGCGGCTCGTAGTCTAACGTTGTCCGAAGGTGGTATAATGAGGATTACATTATATGACGGGGATGCTCTCTTGATAAATCTAGGTCTCTAGTACCTACTTCTATCCTGGCGATCCCTCAGAAGTCAACACAAAGAGGCAGCACTATGTTGTGAGGGATAGGCTATGGCCCTCTCACACCACAGCGCTGTGCTCGCAAAGTAAACCCACCCGAAGACAACTTAGGCTCCCACAGTACCTGTCGATGTCGTGCAGGGCTTAGCTAACACTGCACACATCGGAGACAACGACACAGTAACCTTACCCCTAGTCTAGCTTTAGATAACCAAGCAGAATCACTCAACACCTTGCCAGGTAGACATATACCGGTCTACAACCTTCCCGAGAGAGGACACATACGGAAAAGTCTGTCTCTCTAACCCTCAATAAAGCATAATACCTCCTTAATCTAATACATGGAAATATCTGAGACCTTCGCATACAATACGACTGGCCGACGGTGAACGTCTGTGCTGAAACCAGAAGGGATGTTGAGTTTAATAAAGATTAGAGAATGAGAAAGGAGAAGTCGAGAGAGAGAAATAGTATGCAAAGTGGCGAGTATGGGGGACAGAATTGCAAAGGATGTAGGCAATACGCGTGTCAGGCAAGCTCTGAGCTGGTAAAGAACACGAGGCCGCGATGGGAAGGGACTAGTTGACCACCCGGCCGCCAACGCCGTCAGCGCCCAAGCGAGCCACGTCATAGCTCACCCCGCTGCCAGGTGTACTCCCTCACCCTCTCTCGCTCGCCTCCCACACAAGCAACATTTATATTATAGCGAATATAAAATATAAGGCGCGGTCACAGACCAAAACAAAGACCATTTCTAGACTGTCTGTGGCAACACGACACTAATTACATAAAGCAGATCATTCTAGGACAACTGTAGCCCATCCCCCCATCCTGGCGAGTGCTAGCGAGCTGCAATGCCCCACACAACCATTCTGCTAACGCCGGGAGGCGTCACAGAATTTGCACCACTTTTGAGGTCCGGAGTGGCTCCAGAACCTGTCCCCCCTAGTGACATGGTAGGGCGTGATAGCACTCTGCGACAGAAATTTTCCCAGGTGAAACAGACTAGGCTTGAGCAACCCAGCATCGGGGGTGGCCACAAGTTGCTCCAGGAGCCCTTGGACAGGTTGGCACCCTCTGATATACGACAAATGCAACTAGAAGATCCTAGTCTTGAGAGTTGTGGGAACGGGGTTATTGAACTAGATGAGGACGGGGAAGCATGTCATGTGAACCTGTTGAAGGAGTTTGTGAGGCACCCACCTGAACAGCCTACTGTCCCTGTGTTGGTGTGCAGCGGTCAAGGTGGAGAAGCAGAGGGGGGCAGTGAGGCACAGGTGGAGGAAAGTTGTGATTGTCATGTCTCGGCGGATCAGTGGGCGGGGAACACGAGTCAGGTGGCTGTGGAAGCGCTTGAGCACCTGCCTGAGCAACAGCGTGCAGCGATCCAGCACCTGTTCTGTTTATACCCCACTGTTTTTGCCGAGCACACAGGCCTCACGACTCATGCGGTGCACGATGTTCCGCTGGCAGGTCACTTGGGTGTGAGTAAACCGTTAGCCTCGTTGTCTAGGTTGTTCAAGGTGGGCGACGAGGCTTTGGCATGGTTGTCAGTTCAGGGTTGACCCATGGCTGCTAAGGGTGGTGGTCAGTATCAGGGCATTAAGCAGATTGGTGAGGTTAACTATGGAATAGATACGCCCGACCGTCGCATAGCCTCCCAATGCTGCCCTAGTAAAATGCAACAGGCCTACCATAGACCGACTGTATCTGGCCGTGGCGCTGAAGGCGGTGATGCTGCGCAGGCAGGCGTAGCCGCAAGGAATGCGGGGGTGCGCATGTACGGTATCGGCGGGGAAGCCTTAGCACTTATGAACTATGGGAGTGACTGCACAGGTGGTACAGATTGTCCCTCTCATGACCTGGCTGTTCTAGGAACAGAGGTGGAGAAGGAGGGAGACTATAGTTTAGAAACTGCGGTCCCGGCTGGGTTGTGGGAGGGCAATGAGCATGTTGTTCTTCGAGATAAGTTGTAACCTCTTGTTCCTAAGCGCCAAGAGAAGTTGTTTACTAGGCTGTGGCAGTACGTCCGCATGTTTGTTGATTCTCCAGGCCTGATGTCCGGGGGGGCACCCGACATAGAGGCTGGAGACAGTGCCAAGCTCAAATTGGCTCCCTACCGTATAAATCCTGCTCAACAGCCTGTCGTGAAAGCAGAGCTGGACTACATGTTGAAAAAGGGTCTGAGGGATAAGGGATATTGTGAGTGGTCGTTCCCAGTGACTTTGCAACCTGAGCTGAGTGGCAAGATCCGTGTGTGTGTTGATTGCAAGAGTGTTGGTGCATCATCCCTGACAGACGCCTATACAATACCTAGAGTTGACGACCCCATAGGCCACATCGGGGCTGCCTCGTTTATCACTAAGGTGGAAATAGTGAAAGGTTATTGGCAGGTCCTGTTGCCGGCGAGAGCGAAGAGAAGTGCCAGTCTTGTGATGGACTGGGCAGTTTATCAGTGTCAGGCGTTGTTTTGCTGCCGGAACACAAGTTGGATGTGTGGCATGTTAAGGGCACTGATAATGTTCTGGCTGATTGTTTGTCACGGGAGGGTATGTTTTAAGGAGAACCCTCGCCGTTCAGTCAGTGTTGGTTTGAGTGGAGAAAAATTAGGCTTGCCCATGTAGTGCAAAGCCGCCAAAAACACTATTAAAATAATACAAAAACCTCACATAAAAACTCTTTCTTTTGATAGTATATAAGTGCAGTATGTTACAGCAAGAATCTAAGACATTCTGAGTTTTTGTTCTTAGTAGGCTAGGCTTGTTGAAGCTTGCTCATTGAGCGTAACATTGTTAAGTGATACTCTTATTTTTGGGAAGTGTTGTGTAGATTTTGTTTATATAATGAAGTGTTTTTACGTTTGTGATTGTGCCTTGTTTTTCACAACTTGGGGAGTAGCTGGGTGATGCGGGGTTTGTGGGCATTCTGTCTGGTCAGATGTGGCGTTTAACCGAGGTTAAAACATCCCACATCTTGGGTGGGGTGTTACGCTGGCCAGCTTGCCAGAATGTACTCGTGACTCGCTAGCACTCGCCACGGCAGTGAAATGGGCTATAATAATCGTAGAACGATATTCTTTCTTTCTTAGTATTCGTGTTTTCACAGACAGATCAGTGTTTGCCTTTATTCTTGTCTGTGACACTTAGAAGTATTTTATATCCATAGTAGTGATTATAACATGCAGCGCGTGAGAGAGAGAGTTGGAGAGCGAAGAGGCAGTGTGTGTGTGCGTATGTACGTGTGCATTCCTCGCTCGGTGGGCCCACCCGCTCGCTATTGGTCGGCGTGCCTGGTGTGGTCTATGACGTCTGCTTTTCCTGTGACGTAGTGGCCTGTGGTTGGTCGCCGCCTTCCTTGCCCAGTGGTTGGGCTCCTACCTTCCTCTCTCCTCAGAACATGGTATCGCGTGCTCGGTCCTACATGTCCCTCGCATTCTGTCTCATATCTAACCCCCTTTACTGCTTTGCCTCTCTCTGAACTCCTTCTTTCCAATACTTCTTATCTTTATGCAATTACCCATCCCTTCTGGTTCTCGCATACGACTTCCATAGTCGGCCAGTCGTATTACCAGCCCCTGTTCTCACATATATGTTTTGCACTAGCTTTAGAGGTTATTAGAATCATAGTCACATGGTGTCATATTGTTGGGTGCTTCTAATTATTTGGTTGTGCTTTATTACTATTTAATGCTAGACAGTGGAGGGTATCTTTGGTTGTTGTCTGGGTTATGTATATGGCAAGTCAGAGCCTGTACGACTTCGACGGAGGTAGGTAGCCTGTAGTACACCCTTGTGCATATTTTCCTTTGCGAGCTTAGCAGTATACAAGCGAAGGGCTTTTGCCTACTCTTGCTTGCATACTTGCTAACTCATTTTGTTGACCTTCGTGGAGCGCCAGGGTAAGACCAGATACTTGAGATCTGGACTTACCAAGAGAGCCTCCTAGTCACTTAACGTAAGATAAGGGAAATCTGTTCAGGGGAGACAGTAGGCTGCGAGCATGCTTGAGCTCTACCTAGGCTCCCTGTACCTTTATGCTGCTGCTAGACTTTATTAGTAAGAAAGACAACACTTTGTCAATTAACTTTAACCGCGTATATTTTAGCATTTATTCACGTATTGTTTTAACCTAGGTTGATGCATAGTGCACAACCCAGTATGGCTGTTACTTTGGCTAAGGAAGTACTGTTTTTGAGTTGCTGTTGTTAGTGCTGTCACAGAGTTGTTGCACTCTCTTGTTTCCATATATATGTATCCTACTGTTTGGTGTATTTAAGATACACGCTTTGGTGTCCTGCCCCTGCATTACTTCTGTTCTATATTCGACGAGCATCTTAGAGCTTCAGACGTTTTCAGAAGATTCCATATCTGTTTGCTGTAGGACTAGACTTCAAGTGTTTTCATAGAGCATTGAAGAGTTTAGTGTTGAGTCCAGACTCACACTAAAGATAACGTAAGCATGTAACGTTTTTATTAAATCTTGTCATAGTTTATTTAAGCATTGTTATTACTTGAGAGCTTTTTATTAACGTAATTACTCGTTGTGAGTAGGGTTTGCCGTCACCGGAAAGCCTTTGTAGAAGTACACTTAACCCAGTTAATTGATACCCCGTTATCCCGTAGATTAACTCTGGAGGGTTTAGGTGTTTTGTTCACCGGCTTAATAGTTCGAGGGTTTAGAATTAGCGTACCGTTGTTGCAGATCTAGCCTATCTTGTAGTCCAATATTAAGTGCCCTTGTTTATTTCGTTGTGCCGGTCGTAACAAACGACTCACCTCTTACTGATGGTGATCAATCTCGGACCGGGACGCGTCCCAGACGCGCTGCTGCTGGCGCCGTCAACATGTGGCATCAGAAGATAGCCTCTGGGCAACTTTAAGTTTAAGGTGGGGTTCAGGTGTTATTTTGTGGGGGGAGTGTATCGTATAAATACGATAGGCTATGACTCTTTTGTGATCCCGTATGTCTCTGTGACGTCACGGTCGTTCCCACTGCACGGCGTAGGACGAGTAGATCGTATATTATATGATTGTAAGTAAGTTAAGATTGTAAAGGCCTAATATGCTATTAACCTCTGAAGTGCGCATGGGGGTAATTAGACACCTCTGCCTGTGCGCATGTATTTGAGCTGTTTCCATCACCAAAATATTCATTTTACCATAAATAGCATTAATACTTATCCATATGCACCTATTATAGGTTGATTATAAAGGTATTAACCTGTTACAACAATAAAACAAGTGAAAACAGCGTTTGGATGGTCAAAATTGGCGATACAGGGCGGGAGTTACAAAATGTATGGGTGAGGCAACCTCCTTGCCCGCCAATTTCCCCCAAGGCTGGAGAGACACTGTCGATCGATACTCTCTCTCTCTCTCTTGCACTCGCTTGCTAACAGTGATGACAATGCCCTGCTTGCAACTCGCTAATGTTAGCACGAAAATATACCTCAGAATAAGGGAATAACAGGGAAAATAGGTGATAACTGAAGGAGGGGAGGAAAGTGGGGAAGGAGGGGAGGTAGAGGAGTGATATTTTGCATGGCCCAGGGGTAAAAAATAAAATAAAAAATAAAAAAATAAATTTGTTTTTTATGTTTAAAGTTGATTTTTTTTTTCTCTGACTCTTAAGAGTCTTCCCGCAGTCCGCCGGGGGAACTCTTAAGAGTCTTCCCGCAGTTCCCGGGTTAATCAATATTGACATAGTCTTATGTTGTATATATGAATTTATTGTATATATTAATATAATTTATCGTATAGAGCAACCGAGATGCGGTACGATAATTTAGGCTCCTGGCGATTGCCAAGGCAGCAAGGTGTGCCTCTGAGGAAGACAGCTCAGAGCCTCCACGAACACCAATAGTTAACATCTAATTTCCGCCTTCAGTTGATCGCGCTATTGTGCCTCTAATCACAATACACTGACAGCAATACACACAGCTACACCATCACGACGCTCTCATCGACGCCATGACTGACAGACAGATAAGCATAGTATTCATGTCCATTCCCATATAATCATTTATTCTTTCTTTCACTTGACTCGAGTCTCAGGACCGAAGTCTCGTTCCCCATTGTCCACCATATTGGGTAAAACGTTCTCCCTTACCTCATTGCCACGTGGAACTATTGGTGAGTTAATTCCTGGCTACTATTAACCCTTATAACCTTAACCTATATATATATAATTTATTATGTAAGACCTTTGGATATAAAATAATTAGCTTGTTTCAGATTGAATTCAATTTAGATATGGAGTAATTTTAATTTAGATTGATTTTATTTGAATCATTATAGCTTAGAAATATTTAACTTTCATTGATAGTTTACCACAACCCATATCTCATTTATGGGAAGAGTAGAGTATTTCATCTGCTAAACTAGCCTTCCCTTAAAATCTCTTTCTACACACCACAATGTTGCATCTCTCAATCTTATTACTGCTTTTATAATAAGCAATGTTTTTCAGGGGATTCTCTATGTATATCTTTCCTCTTACAGATAATAGGTGGTACCCGCCTTTCAAACATTCCCTCCCGTATTCTGTCTAACTCTCTAACCCAAGAGTGAATAAAATTTATCAGTAATTTTTACACTCAACAAGTAAACTCTGGAACTCCCTCCCTCAATCTATCTGGTAATATAACAATATAAATACAAATGACAAAAGTACACGTTGATGTCTAAATTATACAAAATTGTCTTGCCAGTTATTATCGTATATATATATTTTAATAATGTGCAAGTTTTCACTCATTTGGTTTAATAAAGTAATTAGTAACTCCTGTGTAATGTATAGATAGTGTTTGTTTGTGTATTTTGGTTAGTGTCGTGGTGGTAAGCGGTCTGTCAACAATGTAAGTGCTCTGAGAATGTGTATCTATTAGTGTTATCTATTGGTGTTTCATAAAGCTACAATTTCAGTTATAGTTAAATATTCTTCATATAATAGCCTAATTGTTCAATATATTGTCTTTCTTATTTACATATTATATTTCTTACATAATCATTGCCATAAATATCTTGTGTTCAGTAAGTTTCATAAAACTGCGATTATTTCATTGGATAAAGTGATCCTACATTTTTAAAAATTTTACAAATATCGTTTTTACTTTCTTTTAGGATCGATATATATGCCTGAAGATGGATGTAGGTACATCCGAAAATTTGCAATAAACGTCAAAATGTATACGACTCTGGCTCTTATCCTTCTATTCATATACAAGATTCGATACCCTGGAGGCGAACCTACTACGGATATATATATATATATATATATATATATATATATATATATATATATATATATATATATTGTATATCTTTGATGAAGGTGATGTTTGAGAGGCATATTAAGTCTTCTCCTTGTGTGAGTAGGCTCTACAAGTACTTGCTGGCCAGGTGGATAACATGGTTGACATGGAACACAGATAAACAAAGTCAACCTTTTTTGTACCGATGACGTTTTTTCTAGTTCCAAGTTTTCCAAGTTTATTTGTGAATTTAGCCAAAGAAATTTTACATTAATGTGTCATCATTAACAAAGCAAAGTATATTAATAGTCCTGGCTGAGCCTTTGAGAAGTATGAAAGCTCTCTTAAAAGGCACATAATATATGTTAAAATGGTCAAACAAATTTAATATAACACAGTCGGACTTAAAATTACAAGAGTGTTAGCTATGTATTACAATATGGCTAGGTAGGGGAAGTAGATAAATGTAAAAGAATAAAAGTAAAATCAAATACAATGCTTAGGGTAAGTAGAAAGTAATAGCATGGAAATGCACCTACATTGATCACATTGGTAAGAACATTATGACTACATATATACAAAAACACTCACATACACGTTTGGCTTCAACGAAACATACTGGATACATACCAATAAACACATTATAAAATAATGCTAAATATCTACGGTACAAACCATTATTTAAATTCACACTTCTATCATTTAGAGAAGTGGACGATATCCAGAAACGTGCACTCACTCATTTCATACTATTTTTGTATAAACACCCACACACACATTGTGCAGCTGCCCACACGAGCCCCCGCGCTTTCTGGAAACAGCCCTACACATGAAATACACAAAACCATGGAGCGTACAAAAACCTGTGCGGCCAACTACACAATTACTGCGCTTCACTTCATGTATTCACTCATCCTAATATATATCTGAAATTATGCTGCAGCACAATTGTCCAAATGTAATTTTTAAAAAGTAATTTGGTAACAGGATTGGTAATATTGATCGCAAACTGTAGCTGAAGCAACATGTCTTGGTACACATTAATATAATTAATGCTACACTGACTGATTAGGATCACCAATAAGCTTTAGTAATGTCGTTTAGTGTTTTGAACCTTGGTAATTAGATAGGATATATGCTTTTAGGGCTTGTTCAAATGGTAGGATAGTTTGATGGGATTTGATATAAGGTGGAAGATCATCCCTTGTCTGAATAAAATCATCTGATAGTTGCCAAAATATAACAATAAGGATGTCGCCGGTACAGAAGGGGTTAACGTATATTTCACAATTTAGGGATATACAGTATATTTGTAGTTTAACTATTAAACACAGTTTGACTATATGAATTATATTTCTATTTTTTGTTGTATGACGTATAAACATAATATATGATCAATAAGTAGACATGAAGGGTAGTAGTTTTTTTTTTTTTTTTTTTTTTTTTTTTTTTTTTTTTAACTTACTTCCTCTCGGCCATAGGCTGAGAGCCTTAACATTCACCGCTTTACAATGAACAGTGAAGCCCGTGAGGTCTTGTTCCAGTCTAGGGAGTGAGACATGTGAAGCACATAGAGTAAGTACAACGAGCACCTGCCATCTTGCCTTCACATGAGGCACGGTGCTCACTCATGGCCCGAAACGACCCCATCTCTGAAGCCACCTCGTTCCCGTGCTTCACTGTCTCACCCCCTACACTCGGACTCTCACACTTACACACACACAACGCCACCTGTTGAGCAGATAACTCACCAGGCATTGCACCCCTATAGCATATTTTTGAATATGGGAATATTCATACAGTGCTATTTAATCAGGGAACAATGGGGGTATTTTATTGACGTTTCGGTGGGCTTGTGGTAATGCACTGATACTAGGTACAGCACAAATTCCATCCCAATAATATCTTCCCATTGATACATCGGGATGACGGTTTGGTTGACTAATGGCACTTTGGTATTGCTAGCCAAACTTAGTAAGTAAGGTAAACTTTCATAAGGATACCAAGATTTGATTTGTTTTTATAGGGGATTATATGGAAGATTGTGAGAGGTATATTATAGGAGAAATTGGCTTTTAGAAGTTTGAAAGTAACATGATTTTCTACATCAGAGGATGTGCGTCCTATGGCCTCATAACTTGAGTTTGGTAGTTATTGCATGCTAAGTTGTGGACACCTAGTGTATGATTGGACAGGATTAAAGATACAGTTGACAAGATCACCATTTAATATTACAAAGAGAACGGTAGACAGCACAGAACCGTGAACAAAACTGGAGTTGATATGTTGAGGAAGTGAGCTGTGGCCGTCTACAACTGCAGCTGTGGAACGGCCAGAAAGGAAATTAATGACAAAGCCACAGATGGAGGGATAGAAACCGAAGGAGGGTAAGTTTAGACATTAGAGATTTGTGCCAGACTCTATCGAAGGCTTTGGATATAGCTAGCGCAGTAGGCAAATCTCACCAGTCCCGAAAAGAGGATGACCAAGAGCCCTTAAAGAAACCATACTGGCGAACTGAAAGTAGATTATAGGAAGAAATTTAGAACAGTTTCATACCGGCTAAAAATGCAAGAAATGAGAGCAATTGGGCGATTGTTGGAGGGTTGAGACCGGTCACCCATATTTGGGACAATGGTAGAGTACAGCAGCTTGGTGAAATTCTAGTAGGTAATACACTCTATTCGTGACAAGGGTCTCGACCACAAAATATAAAGTGTTTATATCAGTATTGTTTGTTGTTACAAAACGTAATCTGTATAAAACTTGCAATATAGTACCTACCACTCTATTTCCAAGGTACTTTGCGAGGCAGTGAAGAAAGACAGTTCTCCCCGCTGCTGCCACCACCTTGTTGCTGTTACTGGTGTTGAACTGTGCCTTGAGGTGCTGCTGGTCCCATATAAGCACCGGACGGGAGGGAGGCGCCTTATCCAGCTTGGTGTTGATATCCACGCCTCTACCAGGGATGAAATGTGTTCTGCCTCTGCTGACTCCACTGACGGCCGGGCTGATTCCGATCCCGTCTCTGCTGCCATTAATAGGTTTAGCTTCTGTGGAGGAAGATAATGAAGTATTATATTTTATGACAGATTAGATAATACATAACTTATCAATAATAATTCTGAATTAACCAAATATCTGCTCAGTTATTCAGCTCATTGTCTTTGCCTTAGTTTCTGAAAGCATACAATGTTTTACTGTTCTCCTATTGTGTATGTAAAAAACATTGATCTACATAAATATACACACCATTATAAAAGGAACACTTTATGGACAACGTATCGGGCCTGAAGAAACTATCTGGTAAACGTTCTTTATAAAGTGCTCCTCTTCAAATGGTGTATACTGTATATTCATTCTGTCAACTTTTCAAAGTTATCTTCACATTGATCTACATCGTCAGAAGATTGTATTTGTATTGCAGTATCATTATCGATATATTTATATATATGTTTTTTGTTTTCATCAATACGATATATAGGGCTTAGTGTCACGAAATACCAGTACCAAGAAATACCAAGCGTATAAATCTTGACTTGAGTCTATTTCCGTTACTACCAAATTATGATTCCCTAAAACTTCAAATTTCAACCCCCGTCTACGTTTCTACGCTCTCTACGTAACCCTTTTTGTACCGGCAATGTCTTTCATCTTTATTCTGGCTACTATTAGACGAACGAATTCAGTTTAAAAAGGGCCTGTAACAATAAACAGGCTCGAACTATCCCACTTATCCCATTTTACTACCACAGGTCAATCTTCAACTGCACAAAATCCTTTAAAGTAGCTAGAATAATATAAAACAGACGTCGCCGGTACAGAAGGGGTTAATTACAAAACTATCCACAGCTGCTCAGACAAATGCTTTACAACACGAGACAGGAAGTACCATTACTAAAGAAGATTGTTACGTAAACAAAAGTAGGAGAAGCGGTAGAACTTTGATGAAGGGGTGATAGGTTGTTTTTCTGGTCCCCCCTCTGCATCACGTTTAGCCCCACTACTTTACAGATTTTAAGAAGTTCGGCCCATTAATTTGGCGATTTAAAGATATTTCGACCTATCTCTTTGTCTATATTAAGACTTTTCGTGTCATTTAGGTGTCGATTTTTTTTCCTGGCGAGCGATAGCGAGCCTGTAATTTACGAGGAGCGCCCTTCGGCCGAGACATTTTTCTATCGAAAAATGTACTATTTTATCTTGAAGGAGGGCATTGTGGGTGTTACCTTAAGCTTGATGGTGGTCTAGGTAGGATACTAATAATATAATAAAAAGATAAAAAACATGAGCAAATATATACGTCCATCCCCCCTCATAGTATATTCAAGCCAACCTGGCAGACATTGGTAACGCTGCCTTCCTATACTGCCTTTAGAAACCTGGCAGACATTGGTAACGCTGCCTTCCTATACTGCCTTTAGAAACCTGGCAGACATTGGAAACGCTGCCTTCCTATACTGCCTTTAGAAACCTGGCAGACATTGGTAACGCTGCCTTCCTATACTGCCTTTAGAAACCTGGCAGACATTGGTAACGCTGCCTTCCTATACTACCTATACTGCCTTTAGAAACTGCTCGTGTGTCGCCGCCTTTATTTAATATTGGCTATACAAACACATACAAAGACAGCCTTGCCAATTTCTGCCAGGCTAGCTTGAATACACTTTAAGGGGACGATATGTTATTGTTTGTTATATTTTATTATTATTATTATTATTATTTTATTTTATTTTTTATTACTGGTTCATATATTTGTTTTCGTTTTCTCCCTAGACCTCTATCAAGCTTAAGAAGAATACCCCCAAGACTGCTCTTAGAAGAATACCCCCAAGACTGCTCTTAGAAGAATACCCCCAAGACTGCTCTTAGAAGAATACCCCCAAGACTGCTCTTAGAAGAATACCCCCAAGACTGCTCTTAGAAGAATACCCCCAAGACTGCTCTTAGAAGAATACCCCCAAGACTGCTCTTAGAAGAATACCCCCAAGACTGCTCTTAGAAGAATACCCCCAAGACTGCTCTTAGAAGAATACCCCCAAGACTGCTCTTAGAAGAATACCCCCAAGACTGCTCTTAGAAGAATACCCCCAAGACTGCTCTTAGAAGAATACCCCCAAGACTGCTCTTAGAGATAAATTTGGACAGTTTTCGGTAGAAAAATATCCTCCTAAATTACAGGCTCGCTATCGCTCGCCAGGAAAAAAATCGGCACCTAGATAGGACGAAAGGTCTTGAAACCGCCGAACTAATGGGGCAAACCAAAATGCCATTACTAGAAGAGGTCCACAAACAGTATATATACTTCCCCTTAAATATATTGATGAAGCGAAAGAGGAGGATAGCACATGGCACTTCCCCATTCATTCATTCATCATTCGGACCAGACGACCTTGTAAAGAAGAGGAAGGAAACTGGATATCGATTCAGTTTAGAAACGGCCTCCAGCAACTAAATGGCTTCCGACTACCACACTTAAACCTTTTTGTTACCACAGATCCTTCTACTAAATGACTTCCGACTACCACACTTAAACCTTTTTGTTACCACAGATCCTTCTACTAAATGGCTTCCGACTACCACACTTAAACCTTTTTGTTACCACAGATCCTTCTACTAAATGGCTTCCTACTACCACACTTAAACCTTTTTGTTACCACAGATCCTTCTACTAAATGGCTTCCGACTACCACACTTAAACATTTTTGTTACCACAGATCCTTCTACTAAATGACTTCCGACTACCACACTTAAACCTTTTTTTTACCACAGATCCTTCTACTAAATGGCTTCCGACTACCACACTTAAACCTTTTTGTTACCACAGATCCTTCTACTAAATGACATCCGACTACCACACTTAAACCTTTTTGTTACCACAGATCCTTCTACTAAATGACTTCCGACTACCACACTTAAACCTTTTTGTTACCACAGATCCTTCTACAAAATGACTTCCGACTACCACACTTAAACCTTTTTGTTACCACAGAACCTTCTACTAAATGACTTCCGACTACCACACTTAAACCTTTTTGTTACCACAGATCCTTCTACTAAATGACTCCCGACTACCACACTTAAACCTTTTTGTTACCACAGATCCTTCTACTAAATGACTCCCGACTACCACACTTAAACCTTTTTGTTACCACAGATCCTTCTACTAAATTACTTCCGACTACCACACTTAAACCTTTTTGTTACCACAGATCCTTCTACTAAATGACTTCCGACTACCACACTTAAACATTTTTGTTACCACAGATCCTTCTACAAAATGACTTCCAACTACCACACTTAAACCTTTTTGTTACCACAGATCCTTCTACAAAATGACTTCCGACTACCACACTTAAACCTTTTTGTTACCAGAGAACCTTCTACTAAATGACTTCCGACTACCACACTTAAACCTTTTTGTTACCACAGATCCTTCTACAAAATGACTTCCGACTACCACACTTAAACCTTTTTGTTACCACAGATCCTTCTACTAAATGACTTCCGACTACCACACTTAAACCTTTTTGTTACCACAGATCCTTCTACTAAATGACTTCCGACTACCACACTTAAACCTTTTTGTTACCACAGATCCTTCTACTAAATGACTTCCGACTACCACACTTAAACCTTTTTGTTACCACAGATCCTTCTACTAAATGACTTCCGACTACCACACTTAAACCTTTTTGTTACCACAGATCCTTCTACTAAATGACTCCCGACTACCACACTTAAACCTTTTTGTTACCACAGATCCTTCTACTAAATGACTTCCGACTACCACACTTAAACCTTTTTGTTACCACAGACCCTTCTACTAAATGACTTCCGACTACCACACTTAAACCTTTTTGTTACCACAGATCCTTCTACTAAATTACTTCCGACTACCACACTTAAACCTTTTTGTTACCACAGATCCTTCTACTAAATTACTTCCGACTACCACACTTAAACCTTTTTGTTACCACAGATCCTTCTACTAAATGACTCCCGACTAACACACTTAAACCTTTTTGTTACCACAGATCCTTCTACTAAATGACTTCCGACTACCACACTTAAACCTCATTGTTACCACAGATCTTTCTACTAAATGACTTCCGACTACCACACATAAACCTTTTTGTTACCACAGATCCTTCTACTAAATGACTCACGACTACCACACTTAAACCTTTTTGTTACCACAGATCCTTCTACTAAATGACTCCCGACTACCACACTGAAACCTTTTTGTTACCACAGATCCTTCTACTAAATGACTTCCGACTACCACACTTAAACCTTTTTGTTACCACAGATCCTTCTACTAAATGACTTCCGACTACCACACTTAAACATTTTTGTTACCACAGATCCTTCTACAAAATGACTTCCGACTACCACACTTAAACCTTTTTGTTACCACAGATCCTTCTACAAAATGACTTCCGACTACCACACTTAAACCTTTTTGTTACCACAGATCCTTCTACTAAATGACTTCCGACTACCACACTTAAACCTTTTTGTTACCACAGATCCTTCTAGAAAATGACTTCCGACTACCACACTTAAACCTTTTTGTTACCACAGATCCTTCTACTAAATGACATCCGACTACCACACTTAAACCTTTTTGTTACCACAGATCATTCTACTAAATGACTTCCGACTACCACACTTAAACCTTTTTGTTACCACAGATCCTTCTACTAAATGACTTCCGACTACCACACTTAAACCTTTTTGTTACCACAGATCCTTCTACTAAATGACTTCCGACTACCACACTTAAACCTTTTTGTTACCACAGATCCTTCTACTAAATGACTCCCGACTACCACACTTAAACCTTTTTGTTACCACAGATCCTTCTACTAAATGACTTCCGACTACCACACTTAAACCTTTTTGTTACCATAGATCCTTCTACTAAATGACTTCCGACTACCACACTTAAACCTTTTTGTTACCACAGATCCTTCTACTAAATTACTTCCGACTACCACACTTAAACCTTTTTGTTACCACAGATCCTTCTACTAAATGACTTCCGACTACCACACTTAAACCTTTTTGTTACCACAAATCCTTCTACTAAATGACTCCCGACTAACACACTTAAACCTTTTTGTTACCACAGATCCTTCTACTAAATGACTTCCGACTACCACACTTAAACCTTTTTGTCACCACAGATCTTTCTACTAAATGACTTCCGACTACCACACTTAAACCTTTTTGTTACCACAGATCCTTCTACTAAATGACTCCCGACTACCACACTTAAACCTTCTTGTTACCACAGATCCTTCTTAAACTGAACAAAATCGTCTAAATGTAGGTAGAATATAATTAACAAGTACGTCGCCGGTACAGAAAGGGTTAAAACGATGAACATAAGTGATGCAAAGGAGATGACAATAAACCAAGGAAAGAAATTGAGACAACAAACATGCTAACAATAATTAGTTGATACACTGTCCATTCATATTAACACCAACCCACCAATTAACTTACAAATAAACCTAATTAATGAAATCAATGACACTAATGAATACATGTGGTACTCCAAGGATTCCAATCTAGTGCATAACAGAACTGGAGATTTACCAACCAGGAATAATAATAAGAAAACTGCCAAGATTAAAAGTTAATAATGAGCTTGATCATGATAAGCGAATATGATTATGATAATGAGGTGAGCGATAATGAGGGTAATTCCACCTTAATGACATGCACATTAAGGGGAGGTAGTCGCTTTTTCTGGACTCCCCTCTCCCTCATGTTTAACCCCACTAGTATTGAAATGTTAAGGCTTTCTTGTCATTAGTTTGCCTATTTTATAACCTTTCACCCCATTTCCTTGTCAATAGTAGGACCTTTAATGTCATTTAGGAGGCGATGTTTTTACTGGCGAGCAAAAGGGAGACAATAATCTTAGGAAGAACCCGGCCGAAAATGCACAAATTTGTGTTGACGGGAGTCTAAAGTTGATTTGTGTTGACGGGAGTCTAAAGTTGATTTGTGTTGGCGGGAGTCTAAAGTTGATTTGTGTTGACGGGAGTCTAAAGTTGATTTGTGTTGACGGGAGTCTAAAGTTGATTTGTGTTGACGGGAGTCTAAAGTTGATTTGTGTTGACGGGAGTCTAAAGTTGATTTGTGTTGACGGGAGTCTAAAGTTGATTTGTGTTGACGGGAGTCTAAAGTTGATTTGTGTTGACGGGAGTCTAAAGTTGATTTGTGTTGACGGGAGTCTAAAGTTGATTTGTGTTGACGGGAGTCTAAAGTTGATTTGTGTTGACGGGAGTCTAAAGTTGATTTGTGTTGACGGGAGTCTAAAGTTGATTTGTGTTGACGGGAGTCTAAAGTTGATTTGTGTTGACGGGAGTCTAAAGTTGATTTGTTAAGCTTGATGGAGGTCTACCAAGGAAAGTAAAATAAATTAATACATTTATAAATACACCAACCATCCCCCCTTAAGGGGAGATATTTAGTTTGTTCCCTAGACCTCCATCAAACTTAAAATTACACCCCCCTAGACCCTCTTTCAAGATTAATTTGTACATTTTTCGGCAGAAACATGTTCCGGCTGAAGGCCGGTTCCTCTTAAATTACAGTCTCCCTGTCGCTTGCCAGGAAAAAATCGACACCTAAATGGCACGAAAGTTCTTAAAATTGACAGAAATGAGGCGGAAGTTCTTAAAATCACCAAACTAATGGGTCGAACGTCTTAATTAAAGTCTAAAAACAATGGGGATAAACATGAGGGAGAAAGGTGTCAATGAACAAAATCCCTCAAGTGGAAATCTCCCCTTATCCCCTTCCGTACCGCCGACGTGTTTTTCATTTGATTTCAGCTACATTCAGACGATTTTATGAAGCTTAGGAAGGGTATATCGTAGCTAAAATTATATATTGAGATAGTCTGTAGCCATTTAATTGGTAGACATCCTTCTTAAACTGCACACCATCGTCTAAATATAGCTATATTATAATTAAAGAGACGTCGCCGGTACAGTCGCGCCAAGTATGTTTTGATCAATAATTAGTATCAGCAATATCTAAGCTTAATTTCTTCATATCGAGTGAAATATACAAACATGTTTCTACACCTACCCATCTTATTCAACATCTGACAGACAATAATACAGCACAGAACAATCCAAACGTAATAACAGCTGGGACATGACTTATTAGCGCGACCGTACAAAAGGGGTTAATGACATGCACATTAATACGAGCCAATCCGTCCATCCTCCCTCCCCGCCGCTCACCGTGTATATAATATTAACTACTCTACATATGTTGTTATGTTCGGATGCATTAACAACCCTGGAGCATTTGGAGTGCATCATTATACCAAGGAGAAGTTTGCCCTCCTTCTCCGTCATGTTTAGCCCCATTGACTTGGCTATTTCAAGACTTTTTGTGCCATTTAGGTGTCAATTATTTCCTGGCGAGCAATAACGAGCCTGTAATTAAGGAGGGACCGGCCTTCGGCCGTGACTTTTGACTACCGTAACACCGATATTAAAAAAAGGCAGCAAATCCCTACCCAGTAACTATCGTCCAATTAGCTTAACCTCAGTTGTATGTAAAATGCTAGAAACGGTCATAAGAGACAGACTCGTAAATCACTTAGAGGAAAATAACATACTTAAAGATACTCAACACGGCTTTCGTAAAAAACGTTCTTGTTTAACAAACCTCTTAGACTTCTTCCACGATATCCTCAACCTCTACGATGAGAGTAAAGCTGTAGATATTATATACCTTGATTTTCAAAAGGCCTTTGACAAAGTTCCCCACAAACGTTTACTGCTAAAACTAAAAGCGCATGGAATACAAGACGGTGTGTTGAAATGGATAGAAAATTGGCTCAGCGACAGAAAGCAAAGAGTAGTCATAAACGGTAAGGCATCTAAATGGACCAATGTAAGTAGCGGGGTACCACAGGGATCGGTACTAGGACCAATTCTCTTTCTAATTTACATCAACGATATAGATGAGGGTCTCACCTGTACAATCTCAAAATTTGCTGACGATACAAAAATTGCAAATAGCGTACTCTCAAAAGATCAAGTTGACGATATGCAACACAATCTAGATAAATTGTCACATTGGGCCCAAATTTGGCAAATGAGTTTCAATGCAGATAAATGTAAAGTACTACATATCGGATACCTAAATGAGAAAGCAAACTATTCGATGAATGGCACTCAGCTTAAGAATGTAACAGAGAAACCGATCTGGGAGTAACAATATCGAGTAACTTAAAACCGAGTCAACAATGTTCAGAAGTTGTTAAGAAGGCAAACAAAATAATTGGCTTTATAGGCAGATCATTTGAGCATAAATCCAAAGACGTAATCCTAACCCTTTACAATTCCTTAGTCCGCCCTCTTCTGGAATACTGCGTTCAATGCTGGTGCCCTTATTACCAAAAAGACATAAACAAGCTAGAACGAGTTCAACGTAGAGTTACCAAAATGATACCTAGTCTAAAGAACAAACCATACGAAGAGCGTCTTAGAGAATTAAATCTATTTCCTTTAACCCAGAGCAGATTAAGAGGTGACTTAATTCAAGTGTTCAAAATCATCAAAGGCATCGACAATATCAACTGTAGTAAGTACTTCACTATCGACCAATCTAATTACACGCGGGGAAACGGTTGCAAAATTATTGGTAAATCTTTTAACTCACACGAATCTAAGAATTTCGTCTTCAATCGAGTTGTCAACTTGTGGAATGGGCTTCCCCGAGACGTTATAGTCTGCAGCACCGTTGATTCATTTAAATTCCGCTTAGACAAATATCTCGCATCAAACCCGCGACTGACTGCGTTTGTAAATGAATAACTTTATTTTATCCTCCCCTCAGTTACTAACCCATATGTCCCCTACTAACTTCCTAGTCCTGCCACGTTAGTGGCAGGGCAGTAGTTCCCTTTCAAATGTTCCCTTACCCACTCTAAACCACTGTTTGGACACTTGATCCTCAGTGTTTTGGAGGACAAGCAGCCTAGAAGGGTCACTAGATATGTTGTTGCTTGATTTCCTTTGTACTCCTTTGTACTTTGTACCGAAAATTACAAATATATCTAGAATCTTGGTGATTTGTTTAAAGTTTGATAGAGGCCTAGGGAGCAAACTAAAGACAAAATATATATACTGTACATGAAAAAATCTACCACAAAATACTCCCTTCCCCTTTAATATGAGCGAATCCGTCCCAGCCGTGTTCGCTCACCATGTAATGTTCGTAGCATTAATCAAAACTAGGCTACATATATTTTCTATTCCGATGCACTAACAACCATGGAACAATCGGGACTGCATCATTATATTAAGCCTGCATTCGTGGATCACTCGTATATTAAGCCTGCATTCGTGGATCACTCGTATATTAAGCCTGCATTCGTGGATCACTCGTATATTAAGCCTGCATTCGTGGATCACTCGTATATTAAGCCTGCATTCGTGGATGACTCGTATATCAAGCCTGCATTCGTGGATCACTCGTATATTAAGCCTGCATTCGTGGATCACTTGTATATTAAGCCTGCATTCGTGGATCACTCGTATATCAAGCCTGCATTCGTGGATCACTCGTATATTAAGCCTGCATTCGTGGATCACTCGTATATTAAGCCTGCATTCGTGAATCACTCGTATATTAAGCCTGCATTCGTGGATCACTCGTATATTAAGCCTGCATTCGTGGATCACTCGTATATTAAGCCTGCATTCGTGGATCACTCGTATATTAAGCCTGCATTCGTGGATCACTCGTATATTAAGCCTGCATTCGTGGATCACTCGTATATTAAGCCTGCATTCGTGGATCACTCGTATATTAAGCCTGCATTCGTGGATCACTCGTATATTAAGCCTGCATTCGTGGATCACTCGTATATTAAGCCTGCATTCGTGGATCGCTCGTATATTAAGCCTGCATTCGCTGATCACTCGTATATTTATGAAAGCACAACCCTCGCATTTATTAACCCGTTCTGTGCCGGTGCCGTCCTTTTATCTGTATTCTGGCAAATATTAGACGATTTTATTCAGTTTAGGAAGGGGATATGTTAGCTAAATGAATTGATTGGGTTAGTCTGTAGCCTTCTGATCAGTAGACCTTCCTAAGCTGAATATAATCGTCTTATAGTTGCCAGCACATAACGAAAAGGACGTCGCCGGTACAGAAGGGATTAACCACTGAAGGATTACCTTATGTGTGGGAATTATCACATGGGAAATTATCCCCTTGAGGATCATGACGCGTTTTGACAGTTTATTCTGGCTATCATTAGACTCTTTGGTGCAATTCAGGAGAGATCTATGGACATCGAAAGGGTAAAGACTGTCTCAATCAACCCTCACTTCCATATACCCTTTCTAATCCTATTATAAGAGTCTAATACTAGCCAGAAAAAAAGCTGTGAAAATGCTCCATGATCCACAAGGGGTAAACTTCTCCCCCCCCCCCCCCCCCCCCCGAAAAAAAACAAAAACAAAAAAAAAACACAAAAAAACAGGCGAGGCCCAGCAAAACTCCCCTCAAATCAGATACGGCTAAAGCTGAGTTAAACAACAAAGTTAGTGTGGATGTCTGCTACTACACTGTCTTATATTTCACTGGTAAAGATTGAGGGTCTTATGGCGCGTTGGTTAGCTTGCGCAGCTCACAACCAAGATAACTCAAATTCGATGCCCGAGAAGGACACCCGTTATGTTTGTTCACTGATTCCCGAGCAGGACACCAGTGTTATGTCTATTCACCGATTCCCAAGCAGGACACCCATTGCATCTGTTCACCGATTCCCAAGCAGGACACCCGTTGCATCTTTTCACCGATTCCCAAGCAAGACACCCGTTGCATCTGTTCACCGATTCCCAAGCAGGACACCCTTTGCATCTGTTCACCGATTCCCGAGCAGGACACCCGTTATGTCTATTCACTGATTCCCAAGCAGGACACCCGTTGCATCTGTTCACCGATTCCCGAGCAGGACACCCGTAGCATCTGTACACCGATTCCCAAGCAGGACACCCGTTGCATCTGTTCACCGATTCCCAAGCAGGACACCCGTTGTGTCTGTTCACTGATTCCCAAGAAGGACACCCGTTGCATCTGTTCACCGATTCCCAAGCAGGACACCCGTTGTGTCTGTTCACCGATTCCCAAGCAGGACACCCGTTGCATCTGTTCACCGATTCCTAAGCAGGACACCCGTTGTGTCTGTTCACTGATTCCCAAGAAGGACACCCGTTGTGTCTGTTCACCGATTCCCGAGCAGGACACCCGTTGTGTCTGTTCACCGATTCCCGTGCATGACACCCGTTGTCTGTTCGCCGATTCCCAAGCAGGACACCCGTTGTGTCTGTTCACCGATTCCCAAGCAGGACACCCGTTGTGTCTGTTCACCGATTCCAGTACATGTGTGACGCATGTCGAGTGTGAGCATGCTGTCCAGAACGCCCAGTCATGCCCCACTCTCGCTAGGATCGTCAGGGCAGGAACTTTGGCTGGAGTCTATGTAGAGTTTTCTAACTTAGTTCATGTGAGCCGTTGTACTATAAGTATTATGAATATGTATTTTGTTTTCATCTGAGTCAACGAGTTCTATTTTATATCATTAGTTATAAGTATTGTGTGTGAAACTTATTTGTAATGATGAGAGGAGAGAGAGAGAGATTGCGTAACGGGGGTCAGTGAGTGCGCCATGCGGGAGGTGGGCCTAACTCACTAGCACTCCCCTCCTCCCTCCTCCCCCTCAGTGCGTGGGAAAGCCTTTGTCTATCACAAATTGAGAGAGATAAGTTACGTAATGATTGTCAGTGGGCGGTCCTTAGTTGTTTACGATATGCTCACTAGAGGGCCGAGTATAAAAAGGGAAGTCTCGCCACATTTTCTTCAGAACTCATTAGGCAGAGCGACTTCTCATTTCCCTTGCTACTATATATATTCTTCTGACTGATGTGAACTTTCTCTACTACCGTACATTCTATCTCCTCTTTTCAAATACCCTTTTTAACTTAAATGATCCCGTTGGTGCAGAGTTAGTCAGCCAACGTATTATCGCTTGAGTTCTCACGAGATATATGCCTAGTAGATAGCCTATTTTGGAAGGGATAATTTAGACTAGGATTGATTAATGTTTGTTGCACTCGTATATGCATTTCCCTGTGTATTATTATTATTGATCCTGTTTTCTGCTGGTCTAGGTAATGCTAGACTGGGATAAGGCTACTGGTGTTGTGATTCCCGATGTGTACTAGGTTTTGTTGAACCTGTACAATCGCAACGGAGACGTGGGAAGCCTAGGTGGTCTTTCTGACTGTGTACCTTGTGAGTTTAGCACTGTGTTGCGAGTGAGGGCTTTTGCCTCTGCCACCCAACACTGTGCTATCTCGGTTGCTTTGACTTTGAGAGGATCGCCAGGAGAGAACCAGATACTAGCGATCTGGATCTCTCAAGAGAGCATCCCGTCAATTAACGTAATTTGGCCGCACAGCCTTAAGGACCTCGCTAGGCTACGAGCCGCTTGCTCAGCCATTGTTTCCTAGCCTACTACGTCCCAGCTAGACTTTGCTCGATCAGCAGATACAGAATAGTATTGAAGCTTTCCTTATGCATACTATTGTTTAAGCACTATTGATTTCATGTGTTGCACGCTTAGCTACTTTAGTGATTAGTGGCCCACGAGCACAATCCGAGTAGGCTATTGCCGGTGCATTGGCGGAGTACTTCTTTTTAATGTTTGCCATTTACTATTGCATATTCTTATAATTCTTCTTATGTCAATTTAAACCTTTAATGCTATGTAATTGTCAGTGTGTTGCTTATGTGAATAGCTGTTCAAAATCCGATACGTACTTCTTACGAGCATCCGAGAAGCATCTAACTTTTTCAGAAGATTCCTTGCTCGATGCTCAAGGACTATTGATTAACGTAACGTAATAGTGCCGATCCGAAGTAGAGGGTGGAGGACTTCTTAAGTTCTTAGTCAAGGGTGGATTACTTCGGCTTCGGCCAACACTATTCTTTGGTGTTGTTGTTTCTTACTTCTTTGTTTGATTGTTGACCAGACTAGATAATTCCTGTCTCTTTATTAGTCTGTTGTTGAACACTAGTACCGAGTTCTGATATACCCCGTTATAGCAGATCGAACTCTGGAGGGTATTGGTGTTTTTTGTTCGGCTGGCAGTACTCAGGGTTTGGGATCGTGTGTTTCCGTTGTGGCAGCGAGCCGTACTCGAGTCCTGATTGGGAGCCCTGGTGTACCTGAGTGCCAGGTCGTAACAAATGGCGACCTTGCTTAGGATTTTGTGAACAGTATAAATTTTTGCAGAGTTGTACAACATTTGTTTGTTTGTATTTTAGCGTGCATATTGAAGAATATTTTTTTTGTATGGCAATTAGTAGAGCATTTAAGAGACTCCAGTTAATTTAGTAATTAGTGCTTGCATAGGAAGTTTAACACTTTTATCTCAAGAATTTTTTTGTGGACTTCAGTATGTCGTGCCCTAGCACTGACGATGAGCGAGAGATGCCATTTGAAGAGGTGCCGTTAGTAACCAGTGAGGAGGATGCTAGAGTTTTTGTGAGTAAGCGGTACCACGTGACGGAGGAGAGGCTGACTGGGGTGGATGTTTATGGCTTGCACCTGTTAGCCAAGGTTTTGGGCATTTCCAATGTAGTAGGGATGTCCAAGGGGGAGCTGATTTCCTGGGTGTTGCGTGGGCGACATGGGGTTTCGGAGGAGAGGGCGTTTGGGGGGGTTCCTCCCCAGATCCCCTCTCACTCGACTCCCACAGTGCCGTCCACTCAGTTACCGGAGGTTAGCACTCTCCCACAGAGGGATGAGAATTGGCAGATTGGAGTGCCCTCGGGTGGTGCACATGGTGGTTCCCCAGTTTTTGCCCCCCCTCCTTCAGTAGTGGCAGCTCCCTCTTCCTGCCTGTCTCCAGATATGGTATTTAGACTTGAGCTTGCTAAAATTGAGGTTAGGAAGCAGGAGATTGAGGCTGAGACCAGGAGGCAGGAGGATGAGACTAGGAAGCAGGAGAATGAGACTAGGAGGCACGAGATTGAGGTTGAGGCTAGGAAGCAGGAGATTGAGGCTGAGATTAGGAGGCAAGAGGATGAGACCAGGAGGCATGAGGCTGAGCTTAGGTACGACTCAGAGAAATATTGTGCTCAATTGGATTTAGATAAGACTCGTGTAGAGTCGACAGGGATTCGGATGGGCCGTGAGGGCCAAGTAAGAGAACAGTCCTTGTCCCACTTAGTCAAATTGGTGCCGGTATTTAGTGAAACTGAAGTCACAGAATTTTGTAATCGTTTTGAGAAGAAGTGTAGGGAGCATAATTGGCCTGAAGAGAAGTGGGCAGCTCTAGTCTCCTCAAGACTTACGGGTAAGGGTCTGAAGGCTTATGATGCACTGCCTTTAGAGTCTTGCATTGACTACCCAGTATTGAAGAGAGCTGTCCTACGGGCATACGAGTTGCAACCGGAAACATATCGATTGAAGTTTCGGGGTGTTACAAAGACTAGGGAGGCGACCTTTCTTGAACATGCCCAGGACTTAAAAGATGCACTTACAAACTGGACACGTTCTGAGAAAGCTGAGACGGCCGAACAGTTGACTGAGCTGTTTCTGCTCGAGCAGTTTTATAAGTGTACTGGTGCAGAAATGACTTTAACTATTAAAGAAAAGAACCCCAAAACTCTACAGGAGGCAGCTGAGATGGCTGACCTCCGGCTATCACTAATTCGTGGGTGCGGGTCTGCCCAGCGTAGTGAGGCAGGTAACAAGGGGCGTGACGCCCCACCCCCCCGAGTTAGTGATATACCTTATGCAAACAAGTACAAGAGCCATGATACCAAGACTGACCACAAGACTAGCACCGTCCCATTTAAGAAGGGGCCGGGCCCTTCCCAGTACCAAGGGAAGCCCAAAGGGGAGTTGGAGTGTTATCATTGTCATGAAAAGGGGCACTTTGCAAGAGTCTGTCCTAGCAAACCACCTACAGCAGCTGTGTCTTTGGCCTGCAACATTGGTGTGTCTCCGAAGTCATCTGAGTTTGCCCGGGGCAGTTCGTCAGAGGCTGAGGCACAGCCAATGCAGAAGCACATGGGAGGCTCGAACCCTGCTCAGGATACTTTTTGCGACCATAGAGGGCGGGGTTGCGTGATGTGGGCGGGGCGCAAGCATGGAGTAGAGGTCTTGCGTGATACAGGTGCTTCCCAGACTCTGATGAATAACTTGACTGGCTACCGTATAAACGCGGCTCGGGTGGTAGTGGTGCAGGGTATTAATGCAACTCGGTCATACCCGCTGGTGCGGTTGGAGTTGGAGGTGGATGGTGTGGCACGTGAATTGGATGTCAGGATTGTGGAGAAACTGCCAGTGGAGGGCGTCGACCTTCTTCTCGGCAACGACTTTGCAATGCCCGCTTCTGAGGTTCTACCCTTAGTCGTTGCCGAGAGGCCGGCCGACGTGAGTAGGGAAGAGCAAGAGTGGGTCGAGCGGTGCCAGGCACAACCCATGGCGTGTGTTGTCACCCGAGCTCGGGCAGCTAAAGTGTCACAGCCTAGTCCTCCGTCTTCAGACCAGCGGAGGAACGATCAACAGGAGGAGGCTAAAGCTGGAGTTGGTTTTAAGAGTTTTGACTCGGCGGCTCTCCCGGGTGACTCAGTATTGGCACCTATGTTGGAGTCTGGAGAGGCCCCAGGACCTGTCACAGCTAGTGAGGAGGTAGGGCAGGAAGAGACTCCGAGGCAGCAACGTTACACACGGAGAGAAAAAAGGGTTGCTCAGTTTGATATTGGGGGAGGACTTGGGTTGCTTCGGAAGCATCTAGACAGGTTGGTTCCCTCAGATATTTGTAAACTGCAGTTGGAGGATCCGGAAGTTCAGAAGTGTGGTAATGGTGCTGTCGAGATCAAACACGAGGACGGGGAAGCATGTCATGTGAACCTGTTGGGGGAGTTTGTGAGGCAACCACCTGAGCAGCCTACTGTCCCTGCGTTGGTCTGCCGCGGCCAAGGTGGAGAAGGAGAGGGGGGCAGTAGGGCACAGGTGGAGGAGAGTAGGGATTGTCATGTCTCGGCGGAGCAGTGGGCGGGGGACACGAGTCTGGTGGCTGTGGAAGCGCTAGAGCACCTGCCTGAGCAGCAGTGTGCAGCACTCCAGCACCAGCTCGGTTCATACCCCACTGGTCGTGCCGAGCCCCTGAGTCTCACAACTCGGGCGGTCCAAGATGTTCCGCGGGCAGGTCACGTGAATGTTGAAAGACCGTTAGCCTCGTTGTTTCGGTGGTTCAAGGTGGGCGACGAGGCTTTGGCATGGTTGCCAGGTCAGGGTCGACCCATGGCTGCCAAGGGTGGTGGTCAAAAGGAGGACATTGAGCAGATTGGTGAGGTTGGCTGTGGAGTGGATGTGCCCGGTCGTCACATAGCCTCCCAATGCTGCTCTAGTCTAATGCAACAGCCCTACCATAGACCGACTGTATCTGGCCATGTCTCTAAAAGCGATGATGCTGAGCAGGCAGATGTCGTCACAAGGAATGCGGGGGTACGCATGTACGGTATCGGCGGGGAAGCCTTAGCAATAATGAACTATGGGAGTGACTGCACAGGTGGTACTGATTGTCCCTCTCATGACCTGGCTGTTCTAGGGACGAAGGTGGAGAAGGAGGGAGACTACAGGTTAGAAACTGCGGTCTCGGCTGGGTTGTGGGAGGGCACTAGGCATGTTGTTCGTGGAGACAGTGCAAGGCAGTTGTTTACTAGGCTATGGCAGTACTTTCGCATGTTTGTTGCTTCTCCAGGCCTGATGTATGGGGTAGAATCCGACATGCAGGCTGGAGATAGTGCAAGGCTCAGTTTAATTCCCTACCGTATAAATCCTGCTCGACAGCCTATGGTGCAAGCAGAGCTGGATGTTGTGGACGGGAGTACCTACCAGTGCAATGTTATGCCTGACGGACTTAAGAATGCACTAGCAACGTTTCAGAACCTGATGAATGAAATTGAAAAGGACGATGATGGGCTGGAGCATCCTGTTAGTTTCTGCTCGGAGAAGTACAATTCGGCCCAGGGGAGCTGCTCTGTTGTCGAGGAGGAGCTGCTGGCGGTTGTGCTTGCGCTGGGGCATTTCGAGGTCTATGTTCCAGCCTATGGTCCGGTCGTTGTAGTTTACCCAGATCATCACCCTCTCAAGATCTTGGACCAGTTTCACAATCGGAATATGAGGCTGACCAGGTGGTCACTAAGGTTATTGGTATATAACCTGGACATACGCCATATTGCCGGTTGTGACAACGTGGTTGCAGATGGTCGTTCAAGGGTATATGATCCTGGGTAGATTGACACACGGGTAGCCTCCTGCTTTAGTTTGAATAGTATTTTGCGCTTGGTGCTTGTTGGCTCGCGGTTGTAGCCCAGCGTATTGGGTCGTAAAGCAGGAGTTGAGCGTTTGGTATAGAAGAAAAATAGGCTGCCCTTATAGTGCAGCCGGGAAAAACATATTAAAAAAAAAAAATATATATAAAAATCATAAAAAAAATCTTTCTTTTTGATATAGATAATTGTATAAGTTTGTCATAGCCTATTGAGTTTGAGTAGTCCACGAACTATCAAACGGCTGAGCTGCTGTAAGCTCGCTCTGGGAGCATGATATTGTGTCTTTTGCTATTGTTGGGAGGAGTTATAAAATATGATTTTGTTTTTAATAAGATGTGTTTTAGTGATAAACTCAGCTTTGTTTTAGTGCCATGCGGTCGCTGGGTGTGAGGGGCTTGATGGGGTTCTGTGTGTCAGATTTTAGCTCAGGGTTGAGCAAGTAAAATCTTGGGGGAGGTGTGACGCATGTCGAGTTTGAGCATGCTGTCCAGAACGCCCAGTCATGCCCCACTCTCGCTAGGATCGTCAGGGCAGGAACTTTGGCTGGAGTCTATGTAGAGTTTTCTAACTTAGTTCATGTGAGCCGTTGTACTATAAGTATTATGAATATGTATTTTGTTTTCATCTGAGTCAACGAGTTCTATTTTATATCATTAGTTATAAGTATTGTGTGTGAAACTTATTTGTAATGATGAGAGGAGAGAGAGAGAGATTGCGTAACGGGGGTCAGTGAGTGCGCCATGCGGGAGGTGGGCCTAACTCACTAGCACTCCCCTCCTCCCTCCTCCCCCTCAGTGCGTGGGAAAGCCTTTGTCTATCACAAATTGAGAGAGATAAGTTACGTAATGATTGTCAGTGGGCGGTCCTTAGTTGTTTACGATATGCTCACTAGAGGGCCGAGTATAAAAAGGGAAGTCTCGCCACATTTTCTTCAGAACTCATTAGGCAGAGCGACTTCTCATTTCCCTTGCTACTATATATATTCTTCTGACTGATGTGAACTTTCTCTACTACCGTACATTCTATCTCCTCTTTTCAAATACCCTTTTTAACTTAAATGATCCCATTGGTGCAGAGTTAGTCAGCCAACGTATTATCGCTTGAGTTCTCACGAGATATATGCCTAGTAGATAGCCTATTTTGGAAGGGATAATTTAGACTAGGATTGATTAATGTTTGTTGCACTCGTATATGCATTTCCCTGTGTATTATTATTATTGATCCTGTTTTCTGCTGGTCTAGGTAATGCTAGACTGGGATAAGGCTACTGGTGTTGTGATTCCCGATGTGTACTAGGTTTTGTTGAACCTGTACAATCGCAACGGAGACGTGGGAAGCCTAGGTGGTCTTTCTGACTGTGTACCTTGTGAGTTTAGCACTGTGTTGCGAGTGAGGGCTTTTGCCTCTGCCACCCAACACTGTGCTATCTCGGTTGCTTTGACTTTGAGAGGATCGCCAGGAGAGAACCAGATACTAGCGATCTGGATCTCTCAAGAGAGCATCCCGTCAATTAACGTAATTTGGCCGCACAGCCTTAAGGACCTCGCTAGGCTACGAGCCGCTTGCTCAGCCATTGTTTCCTAGCCTACTACGTCCCAGCTAGACTTTGCTCGATCAGCAGATACAGAATAGTATTGAAGCTTTCCTTATGCATACTATTGTTTAAGCACTATTGATTTCATGTGTTGCACGCTTAGCTACTTTAGTGATTAGTGGCCCACGAGCACAATCCGAGTAGGCTATTGCCGGTGCATTGGCGGAGTACTTCTTTTTAATGTTTGCCATTTACTATTGCATATTCTTATAATTCTTCTTATGTCAATTTAAACCTTTAATGCTATGTAATTGTCAGTGTGTTGCTTATGTGAATAGCTGTTCAAAATCCGATACGTACTTCTTACGAGCATCCGAGAAGCATCTAACTTTTTCAGAAGATTCCTTGCTCGATGCTCAAGGACTATTGATTAACGTAACGTAATAGTGCCGATCCGAAGTAGAGGGTGGAGGACTTCTTAAGTTCTTAGTCAAGGGTGGATTACTTCGGCTTCGGCCAACACTATTCTTTGGTGTTGTTGTTTCTTACTTCTTTGTTTGATTGTTGACCAGACTAGATAATTCCTGTCTCTTTATTAGTCTGTTGTTGAACACTAGTACCGAGTTCTGATATACCCCGTTATAGCAGATCGAACTCTGGAGGGTATTGGTGTTTTTTGTTCGGCTGGCAGTACTCAGGGTTTGGGATCGTGTGTTTCCGTTGTGGCAGCGAGCCGTACTCGAGTCCTGATTGGGAGCCCTGGTGTACCTGAGTGCCAGGTCGTAACACATGACACCCATTGTGTCTGTTCACCGATTCCCAAGCAGGACACCAGTTATGACTGTTCACAGAATCCAAAGCAGGACACCCGTTGTGTCTGTTCACCGATTCCCAAGCAGGACACCCGTTGTGTCTGTTCACCGATTCCCAAGTAGGACACCCGTTGTGTCTGTTCACCGATTCCCAAGCAGGACACCCATTGTGTCTGTTCACCAATTCCCAAGCAGGACACCCGTTGTATCTGTTCACCGATTCCCAAGCAGGACACCCGTTGTGTCTGTTCACCTAGCAGTAAATAAGAACCTAGAGTTATTGGACTTGTACGATACCCCTTTTCCTTCTTCTCCGGGAATGCGTTTGGGCTACCTGGCAGAGGGATTGGGCATGTATACCGACTAGTAATCATCTTCTCAGTAATCAGGCCGATGTTAACCCATGGCCGTCCTCAACTGATCACAGCCTGGCAGATCAGGTTACCTTAACGCACATATACATCAGGCACATAGTTTACATACATGGTCATTTGATGACTCTATATTCCCTGCCGTATTGTGACTATTGTCAAACGCCAATTTCAGTCTGTCACTTTCTTCGTGAGTGCTTGCTGTATGAAATGGAATGTCAGCTTTTACTACGTAACACATCACTTTGTGAAACTATTGCCGCCTCACCATCCTTTAACTTTTCGGCTGGGAAATTTTTCTTACGAAAAATTTACAAATTTATCTTGAGGGGGGAGGGAATTTTTTTCTAAGTTTGAGTGATGTCTAGCGAGGAAACTAAGAATCTATGAATGAATGAATTTATAGGCCAACAAACCAGTCTGTGTCCCCTTAATCTGTCGAAAAACTGGCTTACCCCCATCTTACTTACTCAACTATTACACCGTATACTTAAAGCCAATTATAGTGTTAATTGTGAAGATCTGTCTATATGCAGAGACACAACAGTTTCATCATGTTTTCCACTAAGTATGAAGTAATCAACTGCTAGGAGAATACACTTTCGCCAGGTTTAGGGGAGATGGGTCGTTTTTCTGGCCCCCTTCTACCTCATGTTTAGCCCCATTAGTTGTCAGATTTGAAGACGTTCGCCCATTAAATTGTACACTTTAAAACCTTTCGTCCCATTTCTATATCAATATCAAGACCTAAACCGTCTAATGTTAGCCAGCATTTAATAACAAGAAGTACGCACAACACAAAAAACACCCACATTTCATAATTTCACCACCATCAGACAAGACCGGGCTGTCGGCGGGGGCGGTGGACTCATCACCCTGGTACACAAAGAAATATCATACATAGTAACCAGTGTACAAACCAAATCCCTCCTCCCCCCAAATGATAACACAACAGAAATACAGTCAATTAAAATACGCACTGGCAACAACTCCAACATAACCATCATAAACACATACATCCCTCCCCAAACATCTCCTACAGTACCAAATTAATACAGACCACACCTACAACACATCACAAACACCCCACACACCCCACACATCATCCTGGGTGGTGACTTCAACGCCAAGACGTCAGCCTGGTTTGTCGACAACCCCGACACAGACAGAGGGCTGGTACTACAAAACCAAACCGATAATAGTTCTTAAAGCTAGCGCATGCTAAGCTAGCTAAGGATAGCTCAATAAGGCCGATTAGGCGTATTTCCATTGGGGTCCTGTACTACTACCCCATCCCTTTGCTCATGAGGGATGGTAACGACTCAGTGCTTGTGAAAAATCTTAAATGCGCCGAGCGTGGGCGCGAACCCGGACCTTCTGGGTGGAAGTTCGAGACGCTAGTCACTACACCAAGCGAGCCGCTATCATCCTTAACGACATCCATCAACATACCCATATTCCTCACCAAGCCCTCTATAACCCATCATCTCCAGACATCACCTTTTGCTCCCCAGAACTCGCCCCCACAACATCCTGGAGGGTGGTCAGAACCTTAGGCTCTGACCACCTCCCGATCATTATCACCACCAAAACCAGACTCACCCCAGCTAGCCACAAACACACATACACCAATTATAAAAGAGCTAACTGGGAAGCATTCACAAATGAGACAGAACAACACTTCACAACTCTAAACAGTACACCCATCACTAACATCAACAATGCTGTACACATACTCAATAAAACTATCCAAAACGCTGATAAGAAACACATTCCAAGAGGTAACAGAAAAAGACACAACCCCAACTTCACACCAGAAATTCAAAACCTCATCAGACAACGCGACATACTGAAACACTCCCCAGCACCCCACACACAAGACATCACACAACAAATTCAAGCACTCAACACCCAAACTAACAACAAAATACAAGAACAACAAAAACTAAATTGGAATAACTTCCTACAAACACTTGATCACAAAACAAACCCCAAAAAACTATACAAAACACTAAACAGCATCACACTTTCCAACAGCAACACAACACAATCACATGCTGTAATCACAACAACAGACTCTACTCCTTCATGTAAACAACAAGCAAACACTCTCATCAATCACTTTTCACATGTCAGCCACCTAAAACCTCACAAAGACGACTGACGTGTCATCCGACATAAGAGACAATTCCCCACAGACCCTGACTATACACCCTTCACCAATCACCAGACAAAGCATATCATCAACAATCTCAAGCACTCACCCACCTGTGGCCTAGACAACATAAGCAACATACACCTCAGACACCTGGGACCACAAGGCATACAAGCACTCACTAACATATCAAACTACAGCTATTCACACAACACGATACCAGACATTTGGAAGCATGGTATCATCATCACATTCCCCAAACCCAACAAAGACCCCACGCTACCCTCCTCGCACCGCCCCATCACACTCCTTTGCTCCCCCTCCAAAGTCATGGAACGCCTAGTATTACAACTAATTACACCTGACCTACCCCTAGCTCCAACACAACATGGCTTTAGGCCACTGCACTCCACAAACACTCTTCTCACAAACCTTACACAAAGAGCTTTCGACGGCATCAACTCAGCTAGACCACCACACAGATCAGTATTAGCCACACTCGACATTAGTAAAGCCTTTGATGTCATCCCCCGCCACAACCTAACAAACAAAATCTACAACACAAACATGCACAACAACACAAAAAGGTGGCTGGCCAACTTCCTAGCAGGCAGATGTGCACACATATCTTTTGCCGGTCAGTCATCTAAAATCAGAAACTTTCCAAACGGAGTCCCACAAGGATCCATCCTATTGCCCGCACCCTTCAATCTGTACATGCACGATATAACTACACCCAATACGCCCCAAATAAACTTAGCCTCCTATGCAGATGACATAACACTCACATGCACACACCATGACCCAAAAAGAGCAACAGATCTCCTTCAACCCTATCTCAACACACTACATGGCTGGTGCACTACAAACAGACTTAATCTAGCCCCAGCCAAATCCACCGCAACCCTGCTCACAAGTTGGACAGGAGAACACGAATACATCCCTCAACTCACCATAAACAACACACCCCTAACACATACACACACACCCAAAATCCTAGGAGTAACATATGATACTCATATGACATTCAAACAGCACACCACAAACATTAAAAAGAAACTGACACCCAGACTTAACGCCCTCAGGTCACTTGCTCACACAAAATTTGGACACAACAAAGAAACTACCACCACAGTATATAAACAATACATAAGATCAGTGATGGAATACGCAAGCCCAGCCTGGGCTTCTAACCTAGCTGAAACACATCATAAGACCTTACAGACTATTCAAAACAAAGCCCTGAAGATCATTACAGGTTGCACAGCTACTTCACCCACAGATCACCTACATCAAGAAACCAAAATCCTCAAAGTCAAAGACCATCTGGACATGAGAGGCACTCAATTCCTGGCAGCAGCCTCTACGAACCAAGACCACCCACTAAACTACATGGCAACACACCCACAGACACCAAGAAATATCAAAACAACACCCAGCACACGGTATCACACACAATGATTGTCCTCTCTCCCTCCCTGCCCACCCCGAACCAACTTCCAAAAGCACATCCATACTCATATCTCTCAGCGATCCATCCACTCACTCACAGACAACACGCAGCTGCATGCACGACCTCCCGAAATCCATCCTTCCGAATCCTCCCTTCCTCGCGAGGACAGAGTCCACCTGGCCAGGCTGAGATGCGGACACCATCCAGCTCTCCTGAGCTATCAGAAGAGACTGGATGACTCCGTTGTCGACGCCTGCCCGGGATGTAACACAGCACCCCATACCATTAAACACATCATAGAAGACTGCATTTCACACAACCACTTACGTCAACAACACAATCTACACTCAATGAGAGCTCTGTGGGAAAGCCCGATCGTGGCCATGGCCTTTCTCAGGGACTCGGGGCTGTTCGGCCAGGCAACTTAGGGAACAACAACAACAACAACAACAACAAGTACGTCATCGTTAACTCGTGGACAGATGTATTAACCAACCTGTGATATTCATTAAATTATTATATGAGTTTTAACAGCATAATTAAAATAATAGGGTGGTTTAGAACATGTCCACGCCTGTACACTGATAGGGGCTAATAATGGACTCTAACGCAGGAAAATATTCACCCCCAATCAGTGGAATAGTGGATCGGGGGCAATTAAACGGTATATCCTGAATTACACCAACTCTTTTACCGGGAATTATATCCAAGCTTCTGAACTGGCCTCATACTAAATATAACCCAATCAGTACCGGTAACGTTCTTTTCATGATATTCTGGTGGCAACTAATCGATTATTTCATTCAGCTTACGAAGAACCTCAAAAAGTTCTAATGCCACATACTGTCCCAATTAATTATTTTACCAACCACAGATCCTTCCTAAGCTGAGTGGAATCGTCTAATAGTTGCCAGAATATGATGAAAAGGACGTCACCAATATTGATTGGGTTAATCGGGGAATTATATCGCATCCACTGAACTGGGCTCACACCATATTCAAAACATATATGGTACCGGCGATGTCCTTTTATTTATAGTTACGCTGCATATAGACGATTTGGTGCAGATTAGAAGGGGTCAGTGGTAGTTACAAGGATTCAGTTATATAGTCTACAGCCTTTTAATTGCTGCACGTCTTACCTAAGCTGAATAAGTCGTCAAATAGTGGCGAAAATATAATGGAGAGGTCGTCACCGGTACCGAATAAGTTAAGAGGGGTTGATTTTTTATTTTTGTTTCTAAAAAAATAAAAATTACCGCTCACCCCCACTTCTCCCTCATACTTAACCCCATTATTTTCCAAATTTTAAGGCCCATTAGTTTGGCGATTTTAAAACCTTTCACCCTATTTTTTTGTAATTATCAAGACATTTCATGCCATTCAGTTGTCGATGTTTTCCTGGCGAGCGATAGCGAGCTTGTGATATAGGAGGAACCGGCCTTCGGCAGGGGCATTTTTCTAAAAATTTTGTTTTACAAATTCATCTAAAAGGGGGAACTTGGCGATGTTTCTATAAGGTTTATGGAGGTCTAGGGAGGAAACTTAAAACATAATAAATACAAAAAATATATCGACCAATAAATATACCCTTCCCCTTAACTTAAATGTGTTATTTTATTGTTTTCGGTGATAATCAACTACATACTGGAGTTATAATGTTGATGGTTGATGGTTTATATCCCTCCATCTGTGCCTTTGTTTCTAATTTCCTTTCAGACCACTCCATAGCTGCAGTTGTGGACAGCCATCGCTCACTTTCTCAACCTATCAACTCCGGTGATCCTCAGGGTTCTGTCCTATCTCCAATTCTCTTTCTATGTTCATTAATGATCTACTCAACTGTACCTCTAGTCCTATCCACTCATATGCTGACGACTCTACCTTACACTATTCAACTAGTTTTTTACACATTAATCATCACACAAGCACTCCAAAACACACGTGACAAGGACAGAGAACGTCTATCTGCTGATCTATCCATTATTTCGGATTGGGGTAGACAAAATCTTGATATTTTCAACGCCTCCATGACCCACCTTTTCCCTCTGTTTCTCCATCATAATCTTCCACAAGACTATCAACTATTCTTCAACAATACACTACTCAATCCTTCATCTTCTCTTGATATTCTTGGTGTATTGATTTCATCCCTTTGATTGGGGTAGAACAAATGTTGTTATTTTCAACGCCTCCAAGACCCAGTTTCTCCCTCTGTTTCTCCATCATAATCTTCCACAAGATTATCAACTATTCTTCAACAATACACTACTCAATCCTTCATCTTCTCTCAATATTCTAGGTGTATATTTGTCATCCCTTAGAATATATAATCATATTAACCCCTTGAGGATAATTTATGACGCATTTTGACAGTTTACTCCGGTCATCGTTAGGCAATTTTATTCAGTTTTGGAAGGCTCTCTTACAGTCAAAGGGGTATAAACTATTTCAATCATGCCAATCCCTCTGATACCCACATTTTGCTTTTCTAAACTGAATAAAAGTGTCTAACGCTAGCCAGAATAAACCGTCAACATGCGTCATAACCTTCAAAGGGTTATTAGACACATTTCATCTGCGTAAACTTTGGCTAAGATAAAAACCAGAGCATCACTTTTAAATGTAATTAGAATCCAAGTTAATTTCATAAATCTGAAAACAGTCCACATCAAACAAATCACTGGCGAGATTTCCACTTGAGGGATTTTTTTCTGGACCCCTTTCTCCCTCATGTTTAACCCCATTGCTTTTGATATTTTAAGATGTTCGCTCCATTAGTTTGGTGATTTTAAAAACTTTCGCCCCATTTCTGTCAATTGTAAGACCTTTTGTGCCGTTTAGGTGTCGATTTTTTCCTGGCGAGAGATAGCGAGCCTGTAATTTAAGAGGAGGCCGGGACCTTTTTCTATCGAAAAATGTACAGATTTATCTTTAAAGGGTGTTCTAGGGGGGTGTAATTATAAGCTTGATGGACGTCTAGGTAACAAACTAAAAACCTTCCCTTAAGGTACAGTTGGTCAAAGTTCCAGTTGACCCACCTTCACTCTGGGGCTCGCAGAATTAGCTGGCAATACTGGTGTAGTTGCCAATCAGTGGATATAATAACATGAATATTTAAGCAAATCTACGAACTTTGGGTGAATGTTCGGGATAATACATAGCGATGTATGCATTTTTATTTGAGATAAACTTACTTTCCCTTGTTTTGTATATGTTCTAACAATGATATAACCGAAATCAGATCTACCAATCCCAATCTCTGTAAGACACACCTCCTACCTACACCAGAATTGCCAGATAATTCTGCGAGCCCCAGAGTGAGGGTGGGTCAGCTGAACATCACGAAACATAGCAGCCAACATGCAAAATATACAAAATAATCTAAACACAGCAAAGGTGGTCGGTCTCCAAATTTATCCCTCCTACTGTATGTAAAGGCGATGTCACACGAACGATTTGTCCGTCAATTCTCGATTAACAAGTTATTTCTCACACTAATTTTGGTATTTTCGCATTGGGATCGGAAACTAGATCACATGTAGATTATGTTAGGTAGTTTAATAATTCAACTGGAACTTATACTTTGAAGCTGCCGGACAACAATTGCCCGAAAACAAAAATGCTGGAAAAATTGTTCGTGTTACACCGGCTTAACCATTTGAGGATAATGACGCGTGTTGACAGTTTACTCTGGCTATTATTATACGATTTTATACAGCTTAGGAAGAATTTGTGGGATTCTAAAGGGTAAAGACTAACCTAATTAACCCTCTGACTTCCATATGTCCCTCCTAATCTGAATATATTGTCTACTACTAGCCAGAATGAACTGTTAAACCTTGTCATAATCCTCACGGGTTAATCTTCGCTCCTTCCCAAACCAAACCCCTTCCTCCCACCACTTACTTAAAAAAACAATATATATATATATATATATATATATATATATATATATACAGTATATTGTGACGTCTACCAGCGTTGGCAGAATGCGCTCGTAACTCGCTAGCGTTTGCCAGGGCAGTGAAATGGGATACAGTTATCAGAGAATGTTGTTCTTTATTTCCTAGTACTCGCATTGTCACAGACAGTCTAGTGGTAGTCTTTATTTTCGTCTGTGACAACGGGAAGTATTTTATATCATTAATAGAATATAAGATGCATTGTGTAAGAGTTAAGGAGAGAGAGAGATATAGGCAGCGAGGTGGTAATATATGCGTGCGTATGTATGTTCTGCCTCGCTCGGAGGAGTTTTCCCGCTCGCGCGGGCTTTCCCTCGCCTTTGATTGGCTGGTGGTTCCTGGCGCGTCCTAGGGGCCTGCTGCCTTGTGACGTATCGGCCCGTGATTGGCCGACCATCGTGCCTTTGTGGGCTCCTGCGGTCCACAGGAGCTGTTCTCCTCAGGACAGGCTTGGCGTGCATGCTTCTAACATCCCTTTGCATACTCTCTCCCGATCACCCCCTTTACCACTGTCTCTCTCTCTGACCTTCTTCTTTTCCATTGCTCCTCACCTTTATTCAATTACTTATCCCCTTGGGTTCTGCATACGGTTTCCATAGCCGTCCATTTGCATGCGCCGTCCTCTGAGATATTTACATGTACTTAGAATAGGTTTGAGGGTTCTTAGTTAGTAGAGGTTAAGAACTCTGTGTGTGTCTCCATTATTGATTTAGTGTTCTGCTCTTTTATTTAATGCTAGACTGGGATAAGGTTACTGTAGTCGTTGTCTCCGATGTGTGTATGGTTTGTTTATACCTACACGACTTCGACCGGTCCTGTGGTAGCCTGGGTTGTCTTTTCGGCTGCGTCTTTTGTGAGTGCAGCATTGTATTGACTGAGGGCTTTGGCCTGTTCCAGTTCCACACTTTGCTGCCTCTTTGTTTGTCTTTTGAGGGTCGCCAGGATAGAACCAGATACTTGTGATCTGGATCTATCAAGAGAGCACCCCAGTCAATTAACGTAACTTAAAGGATGCAGTCTTAAGGACATCGCTAGGCTACGAGCCTGTCTTGCTCAACCCCAGTTCCTTACCTAGAGTATCCCAGCTAGACATTATTAATTGAGTAGACACTTATTAGTATTTAATATAAGCTCTTTGATATGTACGCATTATTATTTACAGCATTTATTAGTCTAGGTTGTTGTTGAGTTGCACAACCATAGCAGACTGTTTCGTTGATGAGGAAGTACTTCTTTTAGTGTCGAGCATTACTACCGTTGCGCATTTATAGTATTCCTGTGTCAGTTAACATTATATGTCCTATCTTTTAGTATATTCAGTCTACACGTGTGGTGTTCTGCCTCCTGTCTTTATATAATTTAAGATACGAGCATCTTATGAGCATCAGACTTTCTTCAGAAGTTTCCAGGTCTATGCTGTAGGACTATACTTCACTTTCTTTCAGATAGGAGTGAAGAGTTTATTGTTGTTTAGAGTAACTGTATTGAAGCATCTTTTTATTGCATTAAATCTTGCAGCGATTTAATTGATCTTTCCATAGATTCCTTTTTATACATTTTAACGTAACTTGCATCTTGTTTGTTATCGGGCTATACCAGTGTGGGTTAGCCTGAAGTAGAGTACATTTATGCCCAGTTAAGGATACCCCGTTATCGCAGATTAACTCTGGAGGGTATAGGTGTTTTTGTTCGCCGGCATATAAGTTCGAGGGTTTGGATCTAGCATACCGTTGTTGCATAGTGCCCTATTACTAGTCCAATCATTAAGTGCCCTTGTTTTATTCGTAGCCCCGGTCGTAACAAATGGCGACCTTGCCAGGATCTAAGAAAGAATTGCAGGATTGTTGGATATTTGTTTTTTGAGGAATATTTTGGACACGTGGATTTTTTTTTTTTTGGCAACGTAGTATAGCACTTGAGTTGTCTTCAAGCATTTTTTGAGTGAATAGTGCTACATGACAGTTTAGGTATTCCTTTTTTTTATAAACGTTGAGAATTTTCGGTGGACACTATGTCGAACAACGGATCAATGCACAGTGAGGACACAATATGGGAAGCAGACTCTGAGGTGTAGCAGCTGGGTTTGTTAGAAGGCATTAGAATAGTAACTAGTGAGGAGGGTGCAAGGGAGTTTCAGGAGATGCCTATTACTGTTGACCGGGTGTCGGGGATTGATCGGTATGGTCTCCAGTGTTTGGCCACGGTCATGGGGCATGTGGGCACTAGCAGCATGACGAGAGGTGACCTGGTGGCCTGTGTGCTCGGTGGGGTGCGTGGGGCTTCGGGTGGAGCGGGAGCTGGGGCACCTTCGGCCCAGCCCCATTCCACTCGACTCCTACCATGGCACCCCCTCGGGCTCCGGAGCCGGGTACGTTCCCGCAGGCCGATAGTCACTGGCAGCGTGGTTTGCACTTGGGTGGGTCTCCAATTGTTGCATCTCCTCCTCCTCAAGGTTTAATTCCAGATATGATCTTCCAGCTTGAGATGGCTAAGATGGCTAAGCAGCAGGAATCTGAGCTTGAGTTGGCTAGGATTCAGGCTGAGCAATGACAGCGAGAGGCTGAGCTCAGGATTCAGGCTGAGGAGAGAAAGGCCATACATGAGCAGCAGCAACAGCAGCGAGAGGCTGAGCTCAGAATTCAGGCCGAGGAGAGAAAGGCCATGAACTGTGCAGACATAGAGCTTGAGAAGTCTCGGGTGGAGTCGACAGGGCAGCGTCTCGGTTCTGGGAATCGAGGTCTTGATCAGTCTTTATCGCACCTTCTTAAGTTAGTCCCTGCATTTGACGAGTCGGGTGTCACCGAATTTTTCCTGCGTTTTGAGAAGAATTCCGGAAGCACCAATGGCCCGAGGTTAAGTGGGCAGCCCTTGTTTCCTCTAGGTTGGTTGGCAAAGGACTCAAGGCATATGATGCGTTGCCCTTGGAGTCTTGCATCGATTATGAGTTATTGAAGGAAGCTGTTCTGCGGGCGTACGAGTTACAACCAGAGACATATAGGTTGAAGTTCCGGGGTGTTACGAAGGGTCGTGAGTGCACTTTTCTAGAACATGCCCGGCAACTGTCTGATGCATTGAGAAATTGGCTGAGGTCAGAGAAGGTGACGACGTTCGAGGAGCTTGAGCAGTTAGTCCTTCTACAGCAATTTTTCAAGTGCACAGGCGGCGACCTGACTTTGAACCTCAAAGAGAAACAGCCTAAAACTCTACAAAAGGCGGCCGAGTTGGCTGACCTGAGAATGTCACTGATTCGTGGATGCGGGTCTGCACAACGGACCGATGCAGTTAACAAGGGGCGCAACACTCCCCCCCCCCCCCCCCCCCGAGTCAGTGATGCACAATTTAATAATGAGAGTAAGAGCAATGATACCAATTTTGATCACAAGCCTAAAACCGTCCCGTTTAAGAAAGGTCAGGGCCCTTACCCACCTTAGGGGAAGTCCAAGGGTAAAGTAGAGTGTTTTAAGTGTCATAACAAGGGGCATTTCGCACATTCCTGTCCTAGTAACCAACCTACTGCAGTCGTGTCTTTGGCTAGCAACATTGGGGTGTCTCTGAGGTCTTCTGCATTTACTCGGGGTGATATGTCAGATGCGGGGGCACAGCCAGTGAAGAGGTGTCCGGAAGGCTCGAAACCTGTCCGCGATGCTTTTTGCGACCATAGAGGGCGTGGCTGCGTGAGTTGGGCTGGTTGCAAGCATGGGTTGGCGTTGTTGCGGATACAGGTGCATCCCAGACTCTGATGAAAAACTTTACAGGCAAACCTATAAACGCGGCACGGGTGGTTGTGGTGCAGGGTATTAATGCTACAAGGTCATACCCGTTGATTCGAGTAGAGCTGGAGGTTGAAGGTGTGACACGAGAGTTGGATGTTGGAATCGTGGAGAAACTGCCAGTAGAGGGCGTCGACCTTCTTCTCGGCAACGACTTTGCGGTACCTGCTTCTGAGGTTCCACCCTTAGTCGTTGCCGAGAGGACGGCCGACGTGAGTAGGGAGGGGCAGGAGTTGGTCGAGAGGTGTCAATCACAGCAGAGGGCGTGTGTTGTCACCCGATCTCGTGCATCTAAGGTGTCACAGCCTATTCCTCAGTCTCTAGACCAGCGGAGGAACGGTCAGAAGGAGAATGTGGTAAACTATCAATGGAAGTTAAATATTACTAAGCTATAATGAATCAAATAAAATCAATCTAAATGAAAACTACTCTATATCTAAATTGAATTCAATCTGAAACAAGCTAATTTATATCCAAAGGTCTCACATAACAAATGTATATATAGGGTAAGGTTATAAGGGTTAATATTAGCCAGGAATTAACTCACCAATAGTTCCACGTGGCAATGAGGCAAGGGAGAACGTTTTATCCAATATGGCGGTGGACAATGGGGAACGAGACTTCGGTCCCAAGACACGAGTCAAGTTAAAGAGAGAATAAATGATTACATGGGAATGGACATGATTATTATAATGTATGCTTATCTATCAGTCAGTCATGATGTCGATGAGAGCGTCGTGATGGTGTAGCTGAGTGTATTGCTGTATGTGTATTGTGATTACAGGCACAAAAGCACGATCAACTGAGGGCGGAAAATTAGATGTTAACTGGTTGGTGTTCGTAAAGGCTCTGGCGTACCTCCAAAGCACACCTTGCTGCCTTGGCAAACCGCCAGGAGCCCAAATTATCGTACCACATTTAGGTTGCTCTATACGATAAATTATATTAATATATACGATAAATTCATATATACTACATAAGACCATGGCAATATTGCTTAATAGCATATTAGGCCTTTTATAACTTAACTTATTTACAATCTTATAATATACGATCTACTCGTCCTACGTCGTGCTGTAGGAGAGATCGTGACGTCACAGAGACATATGAGATCACAAAAGAGTCATATTCTATCGTATTTATACGATACACTCCCCCCACAAAAAAGACCTGAACCCCACCTTAAACCTAAAGTTGCCCAGAGGCTATCTTCTGACGCCACAAGTCGACGGTGCCAGCAGCAGCGCGTCTGGGACGCGTCCCGGTCCGAACATGATCACCATCAGTAAGAGGTGAGTCGTTCCTTTGAGAATCCTCGGACCCAGCAATAACAGGTGGAGACTCAGATTGCAATGCGGAATCGAGCTCCAAAGCGTACAAACGTGCGATAGGACGAACAGTAGTTCCAGTGGCTGTCTTCAATAGCGCCACCCGCTCTACAGAGTCTGCCCCCTTGTATACCTCCAATACGCGGCCTAATTTCCAGTATAAACGAGCACTATCTTCTTTAATTAAAACAACTTCACCAACTGTAGGTGCCGTTGGTCTACCAGAGGGAGTAACACTCCTTTCCCTCAATGCTAGCAGATATTCACTAATCCACCGTTTCCTAAAATCCTCTATTATCCTGGATATATACTGGTATCTCTTAGACACCGCTACCTCAGAGTACAACGAGGGATCCTCTAACTCTACTATGGACTGAAAATCAGATGGAAACGCAGTCAATGGTTTTCCATATAGCAAGTGAGCTGGCGTTAATGGTAGTGGTTCTTGCAGGTCGGTGTACACATATGTAAGCGGGTGATCATTCACGACTGCCTCTATCTCTGTGAGGACTGTCGTCAACTCACTTTTCTTTAATAGAGCACGTCCTACAACCGCTCTTAGTCCTGACTTTACTATGCCGACACATCGTTCCCACATTCCACCAAACCAAGGTGCCTTAACTGGAATGAACCTCCATTCGCACTTCTTCTCTCCCAAAAAAGTGATGACAGTAGGATCACTACTCATATCCTTTAGATATTTTGATGCTTGGACATAAGTGGGAGCATTGTCGCTAAGAATGAGTTGAGGGAATGAACGACGGGCACAAAACCGTCTAAACGCCAGCATAAATTCTTCGCTAGACATATTATCACATAGTTCTAGGTGTACCGCTCGAGACGTCGCACAGGTAAACAATAATATATAAACCTTCTCACTCTCCCTCGTCTTCAATGCCCTTGTGTAATCTAATCCTACCGCTTGGAAAGGTTCTACGTGCTTTACACGGCATTCAGGTAGAGGTGGAGCTGGTCCAGTTGCATATGGTTTACCCTTTAGTCTCTGGCATATTACACACTTTCGTACTACGCGTCGAGCTACTTGTCGAACCCTGGGTATCCACCATGTGAGACGTAAATTTGATATAATATGACATACCCTGTAGTGTTTTACTTCCCTATGTGCACGTATGATCAATAGATCAGTAACGTGATGTTTTGTTGGCATAAGTATAGGTCGGTTTGTGCCGTCTGGTACGCCCGACCACTTCAGGCGACCCTCACACCTGATGAGGCCATGTCTAGGTGCAACCGTAGTTGACGCACTATATTAGGCATTAATGTCTTATTCGAGCTTTTCAAGGATTCTAATTCATTGGAAAAGGTTTCTACTTGAACCCATTTGATCAACGTTACTTCAGCTGCTTTAAATTCACGAGCATCAATGTTGTGACCCCTGTTGCAGAGTTGGCCCGTTACTTTAAGCTTGAGATTGGATACATATCGCAACACCCAAGCTACAACTCTGACTAGTTTATTATAGTCACCGAATCTTGCCCACTTCATGATAGGACCCGGTGGCTCCTTTGGTTGGGCTGTAACTGCCACTGTTTCCAGTGGCAGAAGTCCCTCACCAACAGCATGCCATATCGTCCATTCACTTTCATGGAGCAGCCACTTTGGACCATGCCACCACAATTCGGACTTCATTAACTGGCTAGCCGTTATACCCCTAGTTATGAGATCACTAGGGTTTTCTTTTGTATTTACATAATGATAAGCAACGTCTGGCAAAAGGGCTCTAATCTCATCTACCCTATTCCGCACATAAACTGGCAGAGACTTCTTGCTATGTATCCAGTTGAGTGCGACCTGACTATCGCACCATACATGAACGATTTCAATATTTAATTCGCTCTCGTATGCTGCGCGTACATGTTGCACCAGACGTGCTAATAGCAGCATGGCAGTCAATTCCATTTTAGGGATAGTTACCTTTTTAACCGGGGCTACCTTGGCCCGGGCTGTAACTAAATGTGCCCCAAATGAAGTAACAACATATATGGCTACCCCGTATGCCGTGGCGCTAGCATCGCAAAACGTGTGTAACGTAACGTCACCGAACGCCGCCACTTTACGAGGTATAGGTTTAGTACATAGGATGGCATATTCATTCAACAACAATGTCCCTTGGTCATTCAGGTCCTCAGGCAAACTGTCATCCCATCCTATTTTACGTCTCCAAACTTCCTGCATTAGAATCCTAGCTCTTATGGTAACAGGTAATGCTAGACCCAAAGGATCAAAAAATTGCGCAACTTTGCTCAACAGACTTCTTTTGGTGTGCGCTCCTGTCTGCTGAGCAAAAGACCTTGTTTGAAAAGTTAGTATGTCATGTTTAGGTTGCCAGATCATCCCCAAATTTCTGGACTTTTCCTGGTTAAGAGATGCCGTACCATCCACTTGTATTAAACTCTGAAGATCTTCACTATTAGTAACCCACTCGCGGAGAAATAGATGTGCATCCGCAAACAATCTGCGTGCTTGCCAGTATGCATATAACAAATCATTTTGACTATCGCTAGTACCCTGCAAATTGTCAATGTATAATCCGTGAGATAGTTTACTTGTGTCCTCATGAGTGTCCGCTAGATGTTTTCTGATTGTGGCATTTAACAAAAACTGCGAGCAAGTGGCCCCAAAGAATACAACCCGAAAACGGTATATTATGATGGGACTTCCAGAGTCGCTAATGTCGCCGAACCAAAGAAAGCGGGTAACATCTCTATCTTCCTCCTTTAGCTTGACCATCAAGAATGCCTTCTCGATGTCACTGGTATAGGCATACTTCCCCAGCCTAAACCGCAATAGATGTTGGGACAGGTCCGACACCATGGACGGACCTGTCAACAGGCAGTCATTTAGACTGGGTTGTTGTCCTTGGTGGGCAGAACAGTCATACACCACCCGTATTGGTGTGGTGACGCTGTCTTTCTTTACCCCATGATGGGCCAGATAGTGAACCCTACCCTTCTTACACGGTTCCCTGACATCGACTCTCTCTATAAAGCCCCTATCCTCATAACTCCGAAATACATCGTCATACGCCTGGCGCGTGCTCGGTTCGTTAGACAATTTCCGCTGCAATGCGCGCAAGCGACCTAATGCCAAACCATAGTTGGTAGGCAGGCTTATCTCACTGTTCTTCCAGGGTAAACTAACTTTATATTGCTTGTCTGAGGCACAGTAGCACACAGACTCGTCAAACCTTTGTAGCGCAACTTCCGAGTCATAATCAGTCTCCATAGGATTAATGCCTATGTGATCCAATCTCCACAGTCGTTCCAGGTCGAACTCGGCAGCCATCTTAGGGTCACTAGGTTGGGAATCCTCCCTTCCCAACTCCTCTGCCGCGGTTACATTGACTCTATATATCGAGACCGTGTCGACCAGGACCTTTGACTGTGTAGTATGCACCTTTCCGCTCATGCAGTATCCAAATTTAGTAGGGATTAAAATTACACCACACATCTTTTTAAATCCAGGGTATACTACTTCATAATAATGATCCACACCAAGTAGAACATGCACCTCACTCTGATTTCCCATGGGATCTGACAAGTTAACCCCTTTGCTACGTAATGCGTGTTCCACCTTCACACCCACAGATACATATTCTGGTAGGGTGTCTACTACGATACAAGTCATAAAGTACCGGTTTTTACGATAGAAATATGAAATCTCCGCTATCTCGTAGTCTTGTTTATCAGTAACCCCTGTGAAGCCCTGTAATCGAAGAGTCTCAGCCCCTACGATTCGGTGCTTCAATCCCACTAATACGGACCTCTTTATAAAGGAACGTTGAGATCCTTGATCTAGAAGTACCCGACAAACTTTGTTACTGTCATTACCTTCCATGGGAATCTGTATTGTGGACAATATAGTGGTGTCTTGCGTGCTACCTAGTGTCACAGTTGTAGTACCCTCATTTTTGACGTCTTTGACTTTATCCGCTGTAGGACACAACTTATCAAAGTGATGTCCTTTGCAGTGCCGACAGGGCCTTAAGTATGTAGCAGTACATTGTCCCTGCTTACCATGTTCCCCACTTAGACAACCTACACATAGCTTCAATCTTTTCGCCTGTGCTAGTTTTGTCTCATTTGTTGGGTATTTTATGCAGAAACTCCATTTATGTTTGTTGTTACATAGCTTACATAGAATCTGAGCAGGTTTCTTATACACACCCTCTTTCTTTACTTTAGTCCCCACTGTCATGCTTATTGTTCCCCTCTTCTCCACATTCTCACTCCCTCCCGACACATACATTCTCCCTTTGTTCAACTGTAGATTAATGATCTCCTTGCTGAACTGAGTTTTGAACTCCCCCAGTTCAAATGATCTTACCTTATCAAGTATTGCCATAGGAAGCTTCTGCCGCAAGATAATGACTATCATTTCCTGCGTGGTAAGCCCTAGGGTGTCTAGCGATCGAGTATGTCACTCCATATTTGCCCTGAAGTTTGTCAACTCATCAACCTTATACTGTGGTTCTGCGAGCCCCAACAAGGCAACGACATGGGCCATCTTCAACTGCTCTCTATCCCCGTATGTGGACTCTAATAAGTGTACCGCTTCAAGATAACTACCACCCACTACTGCAAAACCCTCTATCAAATGTAAGGCCTCTCCTTCCATTTGTCCCTTCAGATAGTAAAACTTGCGGACATTATCCAAAGAGGATTCATGAACCGCAGATCGAAACACGTCCCAGAAAGCTAACCACTCGGTTAACTTGCCCCCAAATGTAGGAAGATTGAGCTTTGGGAGGTGTACAGTCTGTTTTGGGTCAGCCCTTCTATGGGCCTCATTATCGCCTCCCTTCTTACTTGTGACAGCACGCTGTAATAGGCGCTTCGCCCTAAAGACAGATTCGTCATAGAGGGCGCGATTATCACACTCTGTAATTATCTCTTCCTCCTCTATCATGTCAGCCACAATCACCTCACTCAGAGCCGTAATACGACCGTGGGTAGCCTGGACGTTATCTAATCTGGCCTCCAATTCCTCTAGATCAGCAGTAGTGATGAAAGTGTTTAAGTCCACTATTAGCCTATTTAATACTCCCCGAAGTCCCGCCCTTTGATTTTTAGGGGCTTTGATCAGCACCCCACTAGACGGTGTCTCTTTATCGTTTTTATCCATTTTGCATGCGAGCCTATAGGCTATGTATCTAAATGTTAAGTTACAAAAACAACGGCCAAATAATAGTCTAATTAAGAGACGCCAACCGGCGGACTTCTATGTTATGGAGAAAAAATAGTACACTAAATAGCAATACCTACTAATGGATCATATTGAACAAGAAAAAATGTTAGGTCAGGTCATAATAGTCACAGGAAGTCCGAAACGGAAAAGAAAATTACTGGGGAAAGATGATGGGTGGGATGCAGGACTTAGGCAGGCACAACGATGTGACCCTGCATTCCGGCTCTAACCATCGCTTGGCTAGCCTTGCCAGTTTATCATAGAGTTGTTCCTGCATCCTGTTATATGTCCCCTTGTTCATTGCCTTAAAATCCCTTACTGGTAGCTAATTCCCGGGTCTGGGCACCAATGTGGTAAACTATCAATGGAAGTTAAATATTACTAAGCTATAATGAATCAAATAAAATCAATCTAAATGAAAACTACTCTATATCTAAATTGAATTCAATCTGAAACAAGCTAATTTATATCCAAAGGTCTCACATAACAAATGTATATATAGGGTAAGGTTATAAGGGTTAATATTAGCCAGGAATTAACTCACCAATAGTTCCACGTGGCAATGAGGCAAGGGAGAACGTTTTATCCAATATGGCGGTGGACAATGGGGAACGAGACTTCGGTCCCAAGACACGAGTCAAGTTAAAGAGAGAATAAATGATTACATGGGAATGGACATGATTATTATAATGTATGCTTATCTATCAGTCAGTCATGATGTCGATGAGAGCGTCGTGATGGTGTAGCTGAGTGTATTGCTGTATGTGTATTGTGATTACAGGCACAAAAGCACGATCAACTGAGGGCGGAAAATTAGATGTTAACTGGTTGGTGTTCGTGAAGGCTCTGGCGTACCTCCAAAGCACACCTTGCTGCCTTGGCAAACCGCCAGGAGCCCAAATTATCGTACCGCATTTAGGTTGCTCTATACGATAAATTATATTAATATATACGATAAATTCATATATACTACATAAGACCATGGCAATATTGCTTAATAGCATATTAGGCCTTTTATAACTTAACTTATTTACAATCTTATAATATACGATCTACTCGTCCTACGTCGTGCTGTAGGAGAGATCGTGACGTCACAGAGACATATGAGATCACAAAAGAGTCATATTCTATCGTATTTATACGATAGAGAAAGCTAAATTTGGGAGTTTTGTGAGTTTTGTTCCAGCGGCTCTTCTTAGCGACTTAGTACTTGACCCAGAGGTGAGCTCCGGAGTGGCCCCAGAACCTGTCACCCCTAGTGACATGGTTGGGCGTGATGGCTCTCCGCGACAGAGTAGTTCCCACGTGGAGGAGAGTTGTGGGAACGGGGCTATTGAACACGAGGACAGGGAAACATGTCATGTGAACCTGTTGGAGGAGTTTGTGAGGCAACCACCTGAGCAGCCTACTGTCCCTGCGTTGGCCTGCAGCAGCCAAGGTGGAGAAGGAGAGGGGGGCAGTAGGGCACAGGTGGAGGAGAGTTGGGATTGTCATGTCTCGGCGGAGCAGTGAGCGGGGAACACGAGTCTGGTGGCTGTGGAAGCGCTAGAGCACCTGCCTGAGCAGCAGTGTGCAGCGCTCCAGCACCAGCTCGGTTCATACCCCACTGGTCGTGCCGAGCATCCAAGCCTCACAACTCAGGCGGTGCACGAGGTTCCGCTGGCAGGTCACTTGAGTGTTAGTCGACCGTTGACCTCGTTGTTTCGGTGGTTCAAGGTGGGTGACGAGGCTTTGGCATGGTTGTCAGGCCAGGGTCGACCCATGGTTGCCAAGGGTGGTGGTCAGAAGGAGGACATTGAGCAGATTGGTGAGGTTGGCTGTGGAGTGGATGTGCCCAGTCGTCACATAGCCTCCCAATGCTGCTCTAGTCGAATGCAACAGCCCTACCATAGACCGACTGTATCTGGCCATGTCGCTGAAGGCGGTGATGCTGCGCAGGCAGATGTAGTCGTAAGGAATGCGGAGGTGCGCATGTACGGTATCGGCGGGGAAGCCTTAGCAATTATGAACTATGGGAGTGACTGCACAGGTGGTACTGATTGTCCCTCTCATGACCTTTCTGTTCTAGGGACGAAGGTGGAGAAGGAGGGAGACTTTAGTTTAGAAGCTGCGGTCTCGGCTGGGTTATGGGAGGGCACGAGGCATGTTGTTCTTCGAGATAAGTTGCAACCTCTTGTGTCTGAGCACCAAGAGATGTTATTTACTAGGCTGTGGCAGTACATCCGCATGTTTGTTGCTTCTCCAGGCCTGATGTACGGGGTAGAATCCGACATGGAGGCTGGAGACAGTGCAAGGCTCAAGTTAGTTCCCTACCGTATAAATCCTGCTCAATAGCCTGTCGTGAAAACAGAGCGAGACGACATGTGGAAAAAGGGTCTGAGGGATAAAGGATATCGTGAGTGGTCGTTGCCAGTGAGTTTGCAACCTGAGTTGAGTGGTAAGATCCGTGTGTATGGTGATTGCAAGAGTGTGGAAGCATTATCCCTGACAGACGCCTATCCATTACCTAGAGTTGACGACACCATAGACCGCATCGGGGCTGCCATCTAGTTCTACCTTCGTGACGTAGAACTAGTGAAAGGTTATTGGCAGGCCCCGTTGCCGGAAAGAGCGAAGAGAATTGCCAGTCTTGCGATGAACTGGGCAGTTTATCAGTGTCAGGTGTTGTTTTGCTGCCGGAACACAAGTTGGATGTGTGGCATGCTAAGGGCACTGATAATGTTTTGGCTGATTGTTTGTCACGGGAGGGTTTGTTTGCAGGAGAACTCTTGCCGTTCAGTCAGTGTGTGTTGAGAGTGGAGAAAAATCAGGCTTGCCCCTGTAGAGCAGCCGTCAAAAACAACATTAAAATTAAATAAAAAAAATCACATAAAAACCCTTTCTTTTTTATAGTTAATTATGAGTTGCCAATGTTATAGCTAAAGTCCTAAGTTGAACCTGTCTTTCACTTAGTAGGCTGGGCTCTGTGAAGCTCGCTCAGGGAGCATAGCAGGCTAAAATTATACTATTGTGTTTGGGAGGGGTTATAAGATTTTCTTTATGCTAAAATGTTGTTTTATTTAAGATTGAGCTTTGTATTTCATTTCTGGTGGAGTGGCTAGGTGTGGCGGGTCTTGTCGGCATTCTTCCTTGTCAGATATGGTGCTCGCCTAATGTTGAGCGTCCCATATCTTGGGCGGGATGTGACGTCTACCAGCGTTGGCAGAATGCGCTCGTAACTCGCTAGCGCTCGCCAGGGCAGTGAAATGGGCTACAGTTATCAGAGAATGTTGTTCTTTATTTCCTAGTACTCGCATTGTCACAGACAGTCTAGTGGTGGTCTTTATTTTCGTCTGTGACAACGGGAAGTATTTTATAACATTAATAGAATATAAGATGCATTGTGTAAGAGTTAAGGAGAGAGAGAGATATAGGCAGCGAGGTGGTAATATGTGCGTGCGTATGTATGTTGTGCCTCGCTCGGAGGAGTTTTCCCGCTCGCGCGGGCTTTCCCTCGTCTTTGATTGGCTGGTGGTTCCTGGCGCATCCTAGGGGCCTGCTGCCTTGTGACGTACCGGCCCGTGATTGGCCGACCATCGCGCCTTTGTGGGCTCCTGCGATCCACAGGAACTGTTCTCCTCAGGACAGGCTTGGCTTGCATGCTTCTAACATCCCTTTGCATACTCTCTCCCGATCACCCCCTTTACCACTGTCTCTCTCTCTGACCTTCTTCTTTTCCATTGCTCCTCACCTTTATTCAATTACTTATCCCCTTGGGTTCTGCATACGGTTTCCATAGCCGGCCCATTGTATTGCATGCGCCGTCCTCTGAGATATTTACATGTACTTAGAATAGGTTTGAGGGTTCTTAGTTAGTAGAGGTTAAGAACTCTGTGTTTGTCTCCATTATTGATTTAGTGTTCTGCTCTTTTATTTAATGCTAGACTGGGATAAGGTTACTGTAGTCATTGTCTCCGATGTGTGTATGGTTTGTTTATACCTACACGACTTCGACCGGTCCTGTGGTAGCCTGGGTTGTCTTTTCGGCTGTGTCTTTTGCGAGTGCAGCATTGTGTCGACTGAGGGCTTTGGCCTGTTCCAGTTCCACACTTTGCTGCCTCTTTGCTTGTCTTTTGAGGGTTGCCAAGATAGAACCAGATACTTGTAATCTGGATCTATTAAGAGAGCACCCCAGTCAATTAACGTAACTTAAAGGATGCAGTCTTAAGGACATCGCTAGGCTACGAGCCTGTCTTGCTCAACCCCAGTTCCTTACCTAGAGTATCCCAGCTAGACATTATTAATTGAGTAGACACTTATTAGTATTTAATATAAGCTCTTTGATATGTACGCATTATTATTCACAGCATTTATTAGTCTAGGTTGTTGTTGAGTTGCACAACCATAGCAGACTGTTTCGTTAATGAGGAAGTACTTCTTTTAGTGTCGAGCATTACTACCGTTGCGCATTTATAGTATTCCTGTGTCAGTTAACATTATATGTCCTATCTTTTAGTGTATTCAGTCCACACGTATGGTGTCCTGCCTCCTGCCTTTATATAATTTAAGATACGAGCATCTTATGAGCATCAGACTTTCTTCAGAAGTTTCCAGGTCTATGCTGTAGGACTAGACTTCACTTTCTTTCAGATAGGAGTGAAGAGTTTATTGTTGTTTAGAGTAACTGTATTGAAGCATCTTTTTATTGTATTAAATCTTGCAGTGATTTAATTGATCTTTCCATAGATTCCTTTTTATGCATTTTAACATAACTTGCATCTTGTTTGTTATCAGGCTATACCAGTGTGGGTTAGCCTGAAGTAGAGTACATTTATGCCCAGTTAAGGATACCCCGTTATCGCTATGGATGATTTGGCTCAGCTTAGGAAGGACGTCTACCTATTAAAACTTTACAAACGATCTCAATTAATCCCTTTAGCTCCCATATATCTTTCCTAAGCGTCATAAAATCTTCAAAATATAGCAAGAATAAGATTGAAAAAATATACATCGCCGATACAGAAGGGGTTAAGGGTAAACTCAAGCATCATAATCACAATACAGATATCTTAAGGGGGGGTCACCTGCTTTTTGTTCTCTCCTTTTCTCCCTTGCTCTGCCATGTACTATACAGTCCCATTTGTGCTGTACCTAGTATCAGTGCATTACCACAAAGCCCACCGAAACGTCAATAAAATACCCTCATTGTTCCCTGATTAAATAGCACTGTATGAATATTCCCATATTCAAAATATGCTATAGGGGTGCAATGCCTGGTGAGTTATCTGCTCAATAGGTGGCGTTGTGTGTGTGTAAGTGTGAGAGTCCGAGTGTAGGTGGTGAGACAGTGATGCACGGGAACGAGGTGGCTTCAGAGATGGGGTCGTTTCGGGCCATGAGTGAGCACCGTGCCTCATGTGAAGGCAAGATGGCAGGTGCTCGTTGTACTCTACATGCTTCACATGTCTCACTCCCTAGACTGGAACAAGACCTCACGGGCTTCACTGTTCATTGTAAAGCGGTGAATGTTAAGGCTCTCAGCCTATGCCCGAGAGGAAGTAAGTTGGAATATAGAAAAAAAAAGAAAAAAAAAATGTACTGTTTTAACACGTTTATCCCCATTCAGGTTATTTTTTTCCTGGCGAGCGTTAGCGAGCCAGCATACTTTTTTAAAAGGTTTTTGACAACAGGGTAAATTTGTACATTGTTTGATAGAAAAATTTCTCCGGCAAAGCCGGATTTCTCCATACAATGCCGGCTCTCTATCGCTCGCCAGGAAGAAATTGAAACCTGGATGGGGAATACGTCTTAAAACAGTACGCTGAATGGGGTGGAATGGATACAAGCCAGAGAAAGAGAGAAAAGGAGAGAAACAAAGCAGGTGACCCCCCTTAAGTGCTTGAGGATTATGACGCGTTGGCAGTTGTTCTGGCTATCGTTCGACAACTGTACCCAGCATCGGAAGACCCTTTAGGAATCAAAGGGTAAACTATATCTCCATTAAGGGGATATGGGTCTTTTTTCTGGTCCCCTTTCTTACACATGTTTAGCCCCATTAGTTTTCAGATTTGATGACGTTCGGGCAATTTGTTTGGCTTTTTTATGACCTTTCGCTCCATATCTCTGTCAATATTTAGAATTTTCGTTCCATTAAGGGGATGTATCTAGTTTGTTCCCTAGACCTCCATCAAGCTTAAAATGACACCCCCTTGAGTCCCTTTCAAGATAAATTTGTACATTTTTCGGTAGAAAAAATTCCCGGCCAAAGGCCGGTTCCTCTTAAATTACAGGCTCGCTATCGCTCGCCAGGATAAAATCGACACCTGAATGGCACGAAAGGTCTTAATATGGGGTGAAAGTTCTTAAAATCACTAAACTAATGGGGCAAACGTTTTATAATATCAAAAGCAATGGGGCTAAACATGAGGGAGAAAGGGGTCAAGAAAAAAATCCCTCAAGTGGAAATCCCCCCTTAACGTGTCAATTTTTTTCCTGGCGAGCGATAGCGAGCCTGTAATTTTAAAAGCAACCGGCCTTCGGCCGGAATATTTTTCCACCGAAATATGTACAACATTACGTTGAAGGGGGGTCTAGGGGGGGTGTTTTTAAGATTGATGGAGTTCTAACGAGAAAACTAAACTAAATTAATGAATACAAATGCAAATAGACCAAAGAAATAGTCACTAACCCCCTTAACCCGGCAAGTGCTGAAACACTAATAAGAGTTTTACCGCTGCGCTGCGGAACCCCTTATATAATCCCGTGTTTGAACGCGTACCAAAACTGCGGTCTTACAGACAGGCGGCTACAAATTGGTGCGAGTGTAGTACGACTTGGCACCTCTCGATACCACCACCCCACATGCTCGGCCCGCACACAGGCAAGCGGTACACACGCACGCACGTACACACCTCCTGTGGGACGCAGCACTCATCTCTCTGTGTTCTGGTCACCTGCCCCTACCACCTCCCATCAACAGACCCCCGTCATCCGGACCTACCGACCAACGCCAGACTCTGCAATGCGGGGGTTCGGGCAGTGGTTGGTTCATTACCCGTGGACGGAGGTTCTCACTGAAGAAGATGTTAATGCCAAATGGGACAACTTTGTATCTACCACCACTTCTTCCCCACCAAGAGGACCAAAATGCACCCCTCTGACGTCCCATGGATTACTCCTCGGATCAAGAGACTGATGCAGAACCGGAACAAGGCCTTCTGCACGGACAACAATCGCTACAAGGACCTACGCAACATTGTGATAAGGGAGATCCGTTGGGCGAAGAAGTCCTACTACCCTACAAAGATTCATCATTAATTTAAAACAAACCAATATCAGTCAGTGGTACTCCAAAATTAAGAATCTTTGTGGCTTAAGTAGTGGGACTCCTTCGATCCCCTGTGTTTCCCATGTCCCTCGTGAAGATGCACCTGAACTGATAAATAATCACTTCTCTACCATTTGCCAAACCCTCCCCAAACTAGACCGCACCAACCTCCCTGCCTTCCTCCCATCCCCTTCCCCCCCAGTAACAGTTCAAGAATATGAAGTGGCCAAAAAGCTTTCCAGTTTCAAATAAAAAAGATCAACAACCCCAGTAGACCTACCCATGAAAATATACAAAGAATTTTCGGTGGAATTTGCCACCCCCCTTTGCTCGATAATTAATGCCTCCTTAAGGCAAAGTAAATGCCCTGCAGACTGGAAAACTTCATACGTCACTCCAATTCCCAAAACCCCCTCCCCATGTTCTCTTAATGAACTCAGATCAATTGCCATAATGCCCATCCCTAGTCTAATCTGTGAGGACTTTGTATTCACCTGGGCTTACTCACAAATCCGTCACTTGATAGATCCCTAACAGTTTGGCAATGTAAAAACCTCCTCCACCACTCACTGTCTGATTAGCTTCCTAGATTATATTTACACAAATCTTGAGAAGAGAAAGACTTCCCTCGCCCTTGCCTTTATTGACTTTAGGAAAGCATTTGACCTTGTTGACCACACCATCATCATCAACAAGGCCAAAAAGTTGGGGCTACATCCTACCCTGGTTGCGTGGTTGACCGACTTCCTTAGTGACAGACGACAGGCAGTGCGATTCCAAGGCTTCATCTCCACCTTCCTAGACATCACATGTGGAGTCCCACAGGGCACAAAGATGGGGCCTCTATTGTTCCTCATCTTGATTAATGATGCCCTAAAGGACACTCCATTCCACTGGAAGTATGTGGACGACTCGACAGTTGGCATTACTGTCGATAACACCTCCCCTAACTATGACCCCCTACAAGACATCCTCGACCGTCTTCAAGCCTGGACCACAGACAATCATGTGACTATCAATCATGACAAGACAGTGGTCATGCACATCAACACCTCCGTTACCGACGTTCCTCCACCCACTGTCACAATTGGTCCTCATCCCCTTCAGCTTGTAGAGTCCACCAAACTCCTCGGAATCACTGTGGACAACAAGCTGAACTGGAAGAAACATGTAACTACCACAGTCAGGACCGCCACATACAAGTTGTTTATGCTAAGGCGGTTGAGATCCATGGGGGCGCCGGAGAATGAGCTGAAGAGTATATATAACATCTTCATACTCCCTAAGCTCACCTACGCCTCTCCCGCCTGGTCCTCCTCTCTAACCCTGACACAACAACGTCAATTGGAGAGAGTTCAGAGGAGGGCATGCAGGATCATCCTGGGTGGCACATATCCAGGGTACGAGGAAGCTCTCACCACCCTTAGCATACCTGCACTTTCAACCCACCACTACAACACACTCAAACAGTTTGCATCTAAGCTGCTTGTTCACCCACGACACAGAAACTTACTTCCACCAGACGCCCCTAGACCAACACGTGCAGCTCGTCACTTCAACATACTCCAACCAATAAGAGCAAGAACTGACAGATATAAAAATAGTCCTATCCCAACCATTGTAAATATTATTAATAATGTGTAATAACGGCCTGTCACACCATATATACGCACCCACCTTTAATAATGTATGCATAAGTGTGTGTGCGTGTGTGTATTCGAATATATGTATGTATTTGCTTGAGTTTGTTTATGTACTGTATATGTGTATAATTATATGTATATGTGTATATGTGTATCTATGTATGTACAGTATATGTGTATGTATGTGTGCATATATGTGTATGTATGTACGGTATGCGTTATTTATGTATATATGTATGTGTCTATAGTGAATACTGTTTGTGGTTCGAGCCCGGCTGAGAGTATCAGGTGGATAAGAGAAGAGCATATATGCATGTAAATGTGCATATATTTATGTATATGTATGTCTGTGTGTATGTGCTGTCAATGGTTCGAGCCCGGTTGAGAATATAAGGCATATAATATATATATGTACTGTACGTGTATTTGTATAATCATGTGCACATGTGTATGTTAATATACGTACATATGAGCGAGAACATATTGCTCACTAGCGCAACTTCTTATTATAAATCTATGCATAAGCATCATCTATTATTAAGTGTTTGTGTATCTTCATTCATGTATTTCCACCCTTAACAATAGAATGCCCAGCTTTTCCACATTTCGCCTTCTATCACACACACACACACACACACACACACGAACATACACACACCCACACTAAAGAATGTCCTATATACTATAATTCCCCCAAGCTGTCTCTACTGTTTTGTTTTTTTTTCTACCGAGGATTAACCTCCCATTGTAGTAGGCTTTACCTGACCCTACCTGTACGGACCTGTCTAGGCCGCTCCCTCTTTACCCTTTTCAACTCCTCTCCTGACCCTACCAAAACAGTTTTTGTATGTTTGTGTGCATATGTGAGCGTTTGTGAATACGGGCATGTGCACACTTACTGCATGTTCTGTTCTTATATATGTATGTATATGTATGCGTATGTATGTGTGTACGTACGTGTATATATGTATGTTCTGTATATGAGGAAGCAAAATAAATGTGTATATGTACTGTATATCACTTACTCTCATGGTTAATTTATGACAATTTGTATTTTGCACCTGCATCATTATTGTATTAATTTATTTTTGTAAACTGAGCTTACCATCTGTATATCTCATGTTCATCCACTAAATTGTAAAATGTGTATTTTCAGCTCATGAGGCTGCCATTGTTTAATAAACTGTTTATTATTATTATTATTATTATTATTATTACACGCATTGGAGCCTACACCACCCTCACGCTCTCGCCCTGATGACACAACCAGCCCTCCTTTTGGTGGTGTCAGCGGCCGTGGAAGGCAGAGAGTGGCTGCCAAAGACCCTAGCTACCATTACTACGGCACGAGTAGGTCCGAGGACGAGGAACCTGCACGTAAAGCATGTAAAACACGTGCAAGCAAGGGCACTGCCACCACCACCCAGGCAACTGCTACCACCACTACTGCCACCACTGCCACCACTACCACCGACGCAGGAGGCTGCCCTAGGGCTGCAGGACCTGCGGGGGCCACTGGGAAGACAGGGAAGGGAATGAGTAAAAAAACTTTTACCTCTGCCACTACCACCTTGCTACCACCACCACCACCACCAGCCGCCCCTGCCGGCCCTTCTGCCCCTGCCACTGCCCCTGCCAAAGGGAAGAAAGGGACGAAGGGCAAGGCGACAACGGCGACAGGGACAACAATAATTGCACATACAGCTGGCTGACCTTGGCTTGCCAGCGACTCGCGACTCGCAGACACAACTACCCTCCATCCCTCCCACCAACCACACCTCTCCAATAACCTCCGTTCCCGCCTGTAAACTCTCATAATTCGCTTATATGTCGCATATTTGGTCTATATGCGGCATATTCCTTGGTATATGGGTGGCCTACATACGTACACGTACTTTATATATAGCATGACAGTGCTGAAAATACGATATATACGTGATATTTCAGCCAACAGACCTTGTACAACTTGGCAACTCTCGATACCACCCCGCACTTACTCAAGCGGTACACAAGTACTTGTCTCCCGCATAAACTCTCTCACCTCAGTTCCCGCCTCTAAACTCTCTCATAATTCGCTTATATGTCGCATATTTGGTCTATATGTGGCATATTCCTTGGTATATGGGTGGCCTACATACGTACACATACCTACACATACTCCACATAGCATAGAAGTGATGAAAATAGGATAAATACGCGAGATTACACCTTAACCCTCCGTCTCCTCCCTCTCATCCTACACCCTGGGCGCGCGAATATTCACCCGGGAAATCTTGCCGCGCGATGACAATCTGGCCGCGCGATGCCATTTGCTCCACTTTCTTCAACTACGGACTACCCCCCCCCCCAGATTTTTTTTGTGGGGTCAAATATATATGGCTCGATGCGCGCGAACATTCTCTACACGTTACTGTACTTTTCATCGATATTTGCAAGGGTCCCCCAAATTGTCATACCTCCGCACAGGGGTTCCTGTATACTATAGGGGGTACGCAGCGGAGAGGTTAACCGTTGACTTCCAAACCTCTGAGGTGTGTAAAATCGTCCACTGATAGCCAGAATAAACTGTTACAACGCGAATATAAAAACAGGGAACATACGACACACACACAAAACCAAATATTATATAAACCATGTACTGTATATCAGTTGTATTATGTTCACTCGGATGCCATAGTTTCTAGCCCACTAATAAATATTCGTGGACGTAACGTATATCTATTTATGGAAGTGTGTATCTGGAAACGAATTAGAGTATGATAATAATTGTATACACATCATCTACAGAATTATTATATCCTATTTATTGACATGCAAGTTCTATCCAAAAGTCAAGCCAACTAGTTAAAATTGCACAAAGAAAAACATAAGGGTCCAAGAATTCTTATGAGTGGGCTAGAGACTATGCAATCAGTTCAATAGAAAACACACACCACATAAACTACACCACTGTTTTAACACAAAAAGAAACCATGCTTCATAAATGTACCACAGACAATACACAAATGTCACCCACGAAGTAATGCAGAGCCCAGTAATCCGCTGATTGTTTTGGTATATATACACTCAGCCGGGGCGGGCCCGGACAATATACAGTATATATATATATATATATATATATATATATATATATATATATATATATTATTTTTTTTTTTTTCTATGTGATTGAGGGAGGCAAAAGGCAGAACTGCCTATAGCGATTGCCTCCCCCATAGTTGAAAGAGTGACAGGGCCAAAATCAAGGGACGTTCGAGCCAAAATGCCTGGACACACGGAGTTTGAAGCAATTTAAGTCATAGGAAGAGGGAAAGACTGATTCTGGGAAAGAGTTCCAGAGCTCGGCTGTTGAGTAGAAGAAAGACTGAGAATAACGTTTCACTCTCGGGTTGGAGAGTTCCACAGAGTAGGAGTGGGATTGAGTTGCAAGACGGGTACCACGTGCCCTACATAAAGGAGGTGGTATACACTGGGAAAGCTCAGAGGAACTCTGATTATTATAGTAGTGATAGAATAGCGAGAGAGATGCAACATTGCGGCGTAGAGAGAGAGATTGCAGAGAGTTGGTGAGTGGACGGGAGTTAATGATACGAAAGGCCTTCCTTTCAACTTTGTCTAGGAGAGCGGTACAAAGGAGTACAAAGGAAATCAAGCAACAACAGATCTAGTGACCCTTCTAGGTTGCTTGTCCTCCAAAACACTGAGGATCAAGTGTCCAAACAGTGGTTTAGAGTGGGTAAGGGAACATTGGAAAGGGAATTACTGCCCTGGAACTAATGTCCGTGGCAGGATTAGGAAGTTAGTAGAGGACAGATGGGTTAGTAACTGAGGGGGGGATAAAATAAAGTTATTCATTTACAAACGCAGTCAGTTGCGGGTTTGATGCGAGATATTTGTCTAGGCGGAGTTTAAATGAATCAACGGTGATGCAGTCTATGACGTTTCGAGGAAGCCCATTCCACAAGTTGACAACTCTATTGAACAAGAAATTCTTAGATTCGTGCGAATTAAAAGATTTACCAATAATTTTGCAACCGTTTTCCCGCGTGTAATTAGATTGGTCGATAGTAAAGTACTTACTACAGTTCATATTGTCGATGCCTTTGATGATTTTGAACACTTGAATTAAGTCACCTCTTAATCTGCGCTGGGTTAAAGGAAATAGATTTAATTCTCTAAGACGCTCTTCGTATGGTTTCTTCTTTAGGCTAGGTATCATTTTGGTAACTCTACGTTGAACTCGTTCTAGCTTGTTTATATCTTTTTGGTAATAAGGGCACCAGGATTGAACGCAGTATTCCAGAAGAGGGCGGACTAAAGAATTGTAAAGGGTTTGGATAACTTCTTTGGATTTATGCTCAAATGACCTGCCCATAAAGCCAATTATTTTGTTTGCCTTCTTAACAACTTCTGAACATTGTTGACTTGGTTTTAGGTTACTCGATATTGTTACTCCCAGATCGGTTTCTCTGTTTAAATTCTTAAGCTGAGTGCCATTCATCGAATAGTTTGCTTTCTCATTTAGGTATCCAATATGTAGTACTTTACATTTATCCGCATTGAAACTCATTTGCCAAATTTGGGACCAACATGACAATTTATCTAGATTGTGTTGCATATCGTCAACTTGTTCTTTTGAGAGTACGCTATTTGTAATTTTTGTATCGTCAGCAAATTTTGAGATTGTACAGGTGAGACCCTCATCTATGTCGTTGATGTAAATTAGAAAGAGAATTTGTCCTAGTACCGATCCCTAGGTTACCCCGCTACTTACATTGGTCCATTTAGATGCCTTACCGTTTATGACTACTCTTTGCTTTCTGTTGCTGAGCCAATTTTCTATCCATTTCAACACACCGTCTTGTATTCTATGCGCTTTTAGTTTTAGCAGTAAACGTTTGTGGGGAACTTTGTCAAAGGCCTTTTGAAAATCAAGGTATATAATATCTACAGCTTTACTCTCATCGTAGAGGTTAAGGATATCGTGGAAGAAGTCTAAGAGGTTTGTTAAACAGGAACGTGTTTTACGAAAGCCGGGTTGAGTATCTTTAAGTATGTTATTTTCCTCTAAGTGACTTACGAGTCTGTCTCGTATGACCGTTTCAAGCATTTTACATACAACTGAGGTTAAGCTAATTGGACGATAGTTACTGGGTATGGATTTGCTGCCTTTTTTTAATATCGGTGTTACGTTGGCTAGCTTCCACTGATCAGGCATAGTTCCAGACTGCACGGATTTATTGAATAGTAATGTCAGTGGTTTGGAGAGCTCATCCTTAGCTTCCTTTAGAACACTAGGCGAGATTGTATCAGGTCCAGGCGTTTTATTTACCTTGAGTTTATCTAAACAATTCAATACTTCTCTCTCTGTAACGGTGATATTGTTTAGAACATCTGAATTATCAATCTGAATCGGCGATGGTGTAGGGATATCACTGAGGTCTTCTGTTGTAAAAACTGATGCAAAGAAGGTATTGAGGGCATTACTCATTTGTACTTCGTCTTTGGTGTATTCTCCATTTTCATCGACTAACGGTCCAACAGTTGAAGTAACTACTTTTTTCTTTCTGATATAACTATAGAATTCTTTCGGGTTTGTTTTACTTTGATTCGCAATATGTAACTCTAAGGTCTTTTTACTTTGCTTAATTAACTTTTTGGCTTTGCGTCGTAGCTCTACAAATTTCACCCGTTCTTCGTCATTTTGTGAGGATTTTAATCTATCATTAGCACATTTTTTTAGCAAGCAGGCAGTTTGAAATATCTTTATTCCACCATTTGGGCTTATTATTATGGCCTGGACGCCGTATTTTCGATGGTATGCAGTCTTGCACTGCTTTTAGGTAAGTGGTTTCGAATAACTTCCAAGATGTATTTATGTCGTTATTGTTAACTAAAAAGCTCCAGTCAGTTTCTTTAAACATAGCTCTAAGTTTATGGAAGTTTGCTTTCTTGAAATTAGGGACTTTTTCGATGCTACTATTTGGTTTGTTACTAGTAAAGTTTAAAGTGAAAGTTATCGTACGATGGTCGCTGTTACTGAATTCATCACCAACATTCAAATTCTCTATCAATTCTTCTTTTGTTGCAAGTACAATGTCAAGAACGTTATTACCACGGGTCGGCGTTCGAACAAATTGATAAAGCGAACTCTCTTGCAAGTTCGTATACAAGTCATGTCCGGAGTGTGAAGTAAGAGTATCGCCCCACTTGGTCACAGGTAAATTAAAGTCGCCAAAAATTACGGTATCTTGTGAGTTACTTACATCTGCAATTTGTTCGTAAATTTCTTGGTCAGTTTGCACTGATTGAGCTGGAGGTCTGTATATTAACGCAAGTATTATTTTTGTACCTTTATTATTCTTTAATAGCACAAAAGATGTGTCGACGTTCACAATTTGAGGTTTTGACAAGAGGGTAGGGTTAAGACTTTCTTTGATATAAATTAAAGGCCACCTCCATTTCGATTTATTCGGCTTTTCTTAAACATTACATAACCGGGAAGTGAATACTCTGCTAAAAAGTCTCTATCTTCTGTATTGAGCCAAGATTCTGTTATGCCAATCACATCATAATTTTCTGTAAACACTAGCTCCTCTAAATCTGAAAATTTATTGCGTATGCTACGAGCGTTTGCATGGAAAACCTTTAAATTTGTTATTTTAGAACTCACGGAACGCTCTTTAATAATATTTTGGTTCTTGTCGGATCTACATTTATGTTCATGGCTGTCATCGGTCCTCGCTGTCTTCGGTCCTTATCGCTGGTGGTCCTCGGTTGCCTCTGTTTTTTGCTTGGCGTTGGATGATTTATGTCACTGCTGCTTCTTCTCGGATGGCGTTTTCTTATCCATTGCTGCGGACTGCTTCGTGTAGGAGACGACCCATGCGTGCTGAACCCACAGGGTTTAGATGAGTGCCATCCTTGCGGAACAGAGTAGGCTGGTTGTAGAAGTTGTCCCAGAGGTTGATGAATTCAACTTCTTCCCTCAGACACAAATATTTTAGTCGGCTATTTGTGCTGAAGGCCTTGTCGTAGAATTTGTCAGGTGCGTCGATCTTGGGGAGAATGCCTGAGATGATGATATTCCTTGACTTGTTTTTGTAGTGCTGGATCATCTTGCGATATTTCTCCATCAACTCTTCGGATCTGGTGCGCATGACGTCATTTGAACCAGCATGGTTGACAAAAAGGGTATTTTCATTTGCATCCTTTGTGGTATCTTCGAAGGCTTCCACAATGTCGTCCAGTCCGGTGTGAGAGGAACCTCCCCACACATGTGAACATTATTCAATACAAGGAGACACTATGCCCCTGTACAGAGCAAGAAGCTGTGCAGAGGAAAAGAACCCCCTAAGGCGGTTGAGCACACCCAGCTTCTGGGAGGCTGCCTTAGCAAGACTGGTAATATGGTCCTAACAACTGAGAGCAGAAGAAAAAGAGACACCAAGAATATTGGGAGAAGATGAATGATTGATTTTTGTATTGTTGAAAAATAAGGGATAGTCTGCTGGGAGTTCCTTACGGCTAGATAGATGGAGAAATTGGGTTTTGGAAGCATTAAAGGAAACAAGGTTTTCTCTGCCCCAATTGGAGATAGTATTTAGATCAGAATTTAAGAGTTCTATGGCTTCATTACGTTTGTTGTTGAGGGATTGCTGGCTGGGGCGTTCTGAAAAACTAATGGAGTAGTGTAAGGTTGAGTCGTCTGGCGTATGAATGGATGGGAATTGAGGTACAGTTGAGGAGATCATTTATAAGAATTAGAAAGAGAATAGGAGATAGGACAGAGCACTGAAGAACACCATTGTTCATAGGGTGAGGAAGTGGACAATGGCCGTCCACAACCGCGGCTATGGAACGGCCGGAAAGGAAATTATAGACAAAGGCACAGATGGAGGGATAGAAACCGAAGGAGGGTAGTTTATAAATTAAAGATTTGTGCCAGACTCTATCGAAGGCTTTTGATATGTCTAGTGCAATACAAAAAGTTTCACCAAAGTCCCGAAAGGAGTATGACCAAGAGTTAGTAAGATATGAAAGAAGATCACCAGTAGAGTGACCTTCATGGAAGCCATACTGGCGATCTGAGAGCAGATTATGAGAAGAGAAATGCTTAAGAAATTTGGAAGCAAGAATAGTTTCAAAAACTTTGGAAAGACATGAGATGAGAGCAATTGGACGATAGTTGGAGGGTTGAGAGCGGTCACCCTTCTTTGGGACAGGTTGAATGTGAGCAAACTTCCAGCATGATGGGAAGACGTTAGAGGATAGACAGAGACGAAAGAGTTTGCCTAGGCAGGGAGTCAGCAAGGAAGCACAGTTTTTGAGAACAACAGGAGAAACACCGTCCGGACCGTACGCCTTATTAGTATTAAACCCAGAGAGGGTAGAAAGTACATCTTTAGAAGATATTAGGATATTAGGCATAAGTAAGAGAGAGGAGTACAAAGGAGTACAAAGGAAATCAAGCAACAACAGGCCTAGAGACCCTTCTAGGCTGCTTGTCCTCCAAAATACTGAGGATCAAGTGTCCAAACCAAGTGTGGTTTAGAGTGGGTAAGGGAACTTTGGAAAGGGAACTACTGCCCTGGAACTAATGTCCGTGGCAGGATTAGGAAGTCAGTAGGGGACAGTTGGGTTAGTAACTGAGGGGGGTATAAAATAAAGTTATTCATTTACAAACGCAGTCAGTCACGGGTTTGATGCGAGATATTTGTCTAAGCGGAGTTTAAATGAATCAACAGTGCTGCAGTCTATAACGTCTCGGGGAAGCCCATTCCACAAGTTGACAACTCGATTGAAGAAGAAATTCTTAGATTCGTGGGAGTTAAAAGATTTACCAATAATTTTGCAACCGTTTCCCCGCGTGTAATTAGATTGGTCGATAGTGAAGTACTTACTACAGATCATATTGTCGATGCCTTTGATGATTTTGAACACTTGAATGAAGTCACCTCTTAATCTGCGCTGGGTTAAAGGAAATAGATTTAATTCTCTAAGATGCTCTTCGCTCTTAGTATGGTTTGTTCTTTAGGCTAGGTATCATTTTGGTAACTCTATGTTGAACTCGTTCTAGCTTGTTTATATCTTTTTGGTAATAAGGGCACCAGGATTGAACACAGTGTCCAGAAGAGGGCGGACTAAGGAATTGTAAAGGGTTAGGTTAACTTCTTTGGATTTATGCTCAAATGACCTGCCTATAAAGCCAATTATTTTGTTTGCCTTCTTAACAACTTCTGAACATTGTTGACTCGGTTTTAAGTTACTCGATATTGTTACTCCCAGATCGGTTTCTTTGTTTACATTCTTAAGCTGAGTGCCATTCATCGAATAGTTTGCTTTCTCATTTAGGTATCCGATATGTAGTACTTTACATTTATCCGCATTGTAACTCATTTGCCAAATTTGGACCCAACATGACAATTTATCTAGATTGTGTTGCATAACGTCAACTTGTTCTTTTGAGAGTACGCTATTTGTAATTTTTGTATCGTCAGCAAATTTTGAGATTGTACAGGTGAGACCCTCATCTATGTCGTTGATGTAAATTAGAAAGAGAATTGGTCCTTGTACCGATCCCTGGGGTACCCCGCTACTTACATTGGTCCATTTAGATGCCTTACCGTTTATGACTACTCTTTGCTTTCTGTCGCTGAGCCAATTTTCTATCCGTTCCAACACACCGTCTTGTATTCCATGCGCTTTTAGTTTTAGCAGTAAACGTTTGTGGGGAACTTTGTCAAAGGCCTTTTCAAAATCAAGGTATATAATATCTACAGCTTTACTCTCATCGTAGAGGTTGGAGGAGGTTCCAGGTTCCAGGAGGGTGGAGAGGGAGGAATAGCACCGGAATCATCCAACAACAAACGTAATGAAGCCATAGAACTCTTAAATTCTGATCTAAATACAATTTCCAATTGGGGCAGAGAAAACCTTGTTAACTTTAATGCTTCCAAAACCCAATTTCTCCATCTATCTACCCGTCAGGATCTCCCAGCGGACTATCCCTTATTCTTCAACAATACAAAAATCAACCCTTCATCTTCTCTCAATATTCTTGGTGTCTCTTTTTCTTCTGCTCTCATTTGGAAGGACCATATTACCAGTCTTGCTAAGGCAGCCTCCCAGAAGCTGGGTGTGCTCAACCGCCTCAGGGGGTTCTTTTCCCCTGCACAGCTTCTTGCTCTGTACAGGGGCATAGTGCGCCCTTGTATTGAGTATTGTTCACATGTGTGGGGAGGTTCCTCTCACACCGCTCTCCTAGACAAAGTTGAAAGGAAGGGCTTTCGTATCATTAACTCCCGTCCACTCACCAACTCTCTGCAATCTCTCTCTCTCCGCCGCAATGTTGCATCTCTCTCGCTATTCTATCGCTAC
>JBAKBP010002989.1:89068-163319 GCA_037953745.1 Lithodes maja
GCATATACCATTCAATACCATATAACTTAATTATAAATTACCAAATCTATTGAAGCCTATCAACATCACTGATCATTTGAATGTCTTGTTTAATGTTATGAATGACCAAGAATCTTTCCAACCATAAGTTAGTTGTTATATCTTTACCTGGTTTAATAGTAGTTATGTCTTTACCTGGTTTAATAGTTGTTATATCTTTACCTGGTTTAATAGTTGTTATATCTTTACCTGGTTTAATAGTTGTTATATCTTTACCTGGTTTAATAGTTGTTATATCTTTACCTGGTTTAATAGTTGTTATATCTTTACCTGGTTTAATAGTTGTTATATCTTTACCTGGTTTAATAGTTGTTATATCTTTACCTGGTTTAATAGTTGTTATATCTTTACCTGGTTTAATAGTTGTTATATCTTTACCTGGTTTAATAGTTAACCAATAATTGCGAAGCTCTATAAAAAAAAACTAGCTATATTCGGGCCATCAGTCTAAGGGCAACCTTTCTCTATCTCTGTAAAGGTGTTAACAAAGAAGCTGCAAAAGATATTGATACAAAAGTAAACAAGTCAGCTACCAACTCTAATCTAATAGTGCACTACCACTACCGTTACTCGTTGCCATTCAAGAACATGGGGAAAAGGCTATATCTCCCTTACCATGTATCACGAAACACACACACACACATATAACTGTATATTCATAACGATATTCAGCCAACCTAAGAAATAAAAAACAATGGATATTGTTACTATAGCTTCGTAACAATTCACTGATCATTACTTGCAAAATCAACACAGCAATGTACTCAGAATCACTTCTTAGTCCTGACAACATCTCGCATCACCCCAACGCAACCACTACTTCCAGTTACCATAATTAATTACTTGAGAGTTTCATCCTGTTGGGAAATTCAAAGTTTTAGACGTTGATACTATTAGCAAAAAATAAAATTCATATTCCATATCTTTTCTGTCCATAACAATCCCAAATAAACTGTGTGTATCTGTTTTGTATCAATGTCTACAACTTCACTTCCAATACCTCGAAATCGCCAGTGATCAACAAGGTGCTTCATCTTGACCCTTTCCGTACGATGACGCATTTATTCTTATTATTCTTACTAACATGAATGATATAATTCAGCTTTGCAAGGCCCTCTAGCAATGAAACGGGTAAAATATATCTCAAATCATTCTTCGTACTACCTTTCTAAACATATTTAAAATTTATCAATAAAATATAATGATAGAAATGTTCATGGTATCCAGAGAGGGTTAATACCGGTATAACATAAAATAGCAACCTTAAAAGGGGCTGAAATAGGTGAGCTATCCCCCCGCCAAAGGCGGCTTTCTAGAGCCTTTCCTAGCTGATGCTGAGAGGTTTGGGTTCTAGTCATGTGGTGATGGGCTGGTCTATCTGAGTGAGAGTTAAGCGTTCTCTGCCATACCCATAGCTTACTCCGACTGCTGCTCCTTTTACTTATATATTTTCTAGATCTCAAGTGCCGGCGTCTCTTCCGTGGATTGACCTCTCTACTGCCAACCAAGGGGTTGACAGACTGGGAGCCAAAGCGTCACTTTTTTCCTTTGCCCCTCAACTTTCCCTTCATAATTGTTGAGGGGCACAGGGCCTTAGGTGGGGCTTCGGTGTCAGGGTGTTTCCGCACCCTCATCAGCTCCTCGCCTGGGAGCGTCTTCGGTCACCTGGGCATTCTTAGTGGTAAAGCAGGGAGGGTACTGTGGGGGCGCTCGGTTATGGCCTTGGCCTTGCTCGGGACCTTGGGGCTGTTCGGTCAGACAGCCTGGGGAACAAAAACAATAACTCCAATATATAAAAGCCTACACTGTAAAATCATAGTGTGCAAAGTGTACAACACAATAATACATTAACAAAACGTGTACACAAAACATAAATGTTCTGTATAACAATTCAAATACAGAAATGTGTTCACCTTTTGGAACACACTTATTTGTTTTTGAAACATTGGGATTTGAACCGGGGATTTCCATATTACCAGTCCAGTAGTAGGAACAAACCACCAAATCTTCCATAGATTAGCTTAGGATAGCAAATAGTTTGGTTTACTTAGAAGTAATTTAGGATCATTCAAATAGGGTAAGTTAGTTTAGGTTCATTATTATTTTTCTATATCATGATGGATTTTCCGTTATCTTCTTCATATTGCTCTTTCTTCCTAAACATCCTGCGGTCGATTTAGGAGGGACAAGACTCTCCTCAGCCATCTCAACACCTTCGTAAAAGGGTTCTTCTAATACAACCAAGCAACATTAAAACATTACCTGCTGCTCAGAGTTCCTCAAATATATCACACACACTCACCTGTAACGAAAGAGAAACACAATTAATATATACAATTCATTACTTCAAACTAATGACATTAAAGCACCACACCAATAAATTAATAATGGCAGAAATAATAATTACTTGTCATCATATAATGGATTTATAAATTTTGATCCACATGGAAGACCCAAGAGACAAAGTTAATATGATTATTCCATCATAATTAGGAATAATTATTATGAAATTAGTAATACATAAATATTCTACAATTACAAATAATATATATTGTATATTTAAGTTACACAAATAATATATAATACAATATTTGCTAGAAATGTAAATAAACACAAACAATTCATGGTGACGGACATCAGGAGTAGAGGAATCAACTGATTTACAAATTACCAGGGTTCGAGTCCAAGTAAAACATCTCGCAGTCCAACACTGTTCTGCAGAGATTTAACCCACACCGCCAAGTCAAGAAAAATTCCCTCTCATTATCGTCACGAAGCTGAAGCATATTAGATGTCCGACCATAATATAAAAATATGCTAACATTGTGGAGACGCTCATTAAGCAAACATGAGAAGTTGTAGCTTATAATGATGCTGACATCCAGGACGGCAAAATGAGGCAAACAAGATAATCTCAAGACCTCACTAGAATCACAGGCATCAGAAAAGCCTTATCATTTATAACAAAAGCAAGTTAGCACAGTGTATTAAAACAAAACTCGTCTTCTAGCATAATTGAAAAGGTAATTTAATTCAATATAAATTACTGGTCTTAAATCTACAAAGGGAAATCGATAACACAAATAGAGTCGTAAACTCTACGAAGGTGAAGTGTAAATAAAGGACATTCTACAACGAAAGCAAGGTAAACGTGTGACGATAGGATGCAACACTACAAAAGTTATAATAACTATAATATTCAATATCCTGTATAACAGATGATAGTCTGGTATGCTAACAAAGACTCTTAACAAACAGTTCAAAACCTACAAAACCATTAGAATAAAAGCCTACAAATATCCAAGTTTAAATCTGAATAAAGCCTCTACCATCAAAAAGAAAATGCTAGGATATAAACTAAAGCGCCGACCATTATAAAAAGAAGGCGTGGACAAAAATACCTCTTTTGTTAGATGGTCCCAACATTTCCCAGGGACAAAAGGGAAGGGGGCTTTGGTGGGAATTTTCTTACCACAAAGGGGTCCTGTTCTGATTAACGGATGACTCTGTGACGCCAATTAAGGGGGTAGTACTAGCTTTTTCTGGACCCCCTTCTCCCTCATGTTTAGCTTATTAGTTTTGAGGTTTTAAGAAGTTTGTTCCGTTAGTTTGGCGATTTTGAGACCTTTCGCCTCATTTTGTTATCAATATTAAGACCTCTCGTACCCTTTAGGTTTCGATTTTTTTCATGGCGAGCGATAGCGAGCCTCTAATTTTAGAAGGAACCGGCCTTTGGCCGGGAAATTTTTCTACCGAAAAATGTATACATTTATCTTGAAAGGGGGTCTAGGGGGTATTTTTCTAAGCTTGATAGAGGTCTAGCGAGGAAACTAAAAAATATATTAATAAATAAATATATATATAGACCAAAAACCAAGCACTACCCTCTTAAAGAAAGTAAGCGTTACCGGTATGCAAGTCTCACATGAGAACTTTTATCGTCAAATTTAGTTGGTCAACATTTGCCTGGCAACATTTCTGGATCTTTTGCATTGGCATCGGAAAATGGACTGAATATAAAGTAAAACAATATTTTAAAAGTTTACTTCAAAACTTGCCAGACGAGTGTTGTTAGTAGGTGAAAGAGAATATTGCTTTGGGTTGATACAAACAGTAATTGTTGACACGTTTTATTGTATATTAACCATTTCAGCCACATATCGTCCGATTTCATATTATTATTGCTAACATTATACAATTGCATGCACCTTTTTTGTAGTCCAAGGGCTAAAACCTACCTCGATTATTCCTTTGACTCATACATACCCTTTCTGTACTTAGTAAAATTGCTTGATAACAGTCAGAACAAAAATAAAAGAATGCGTCAAGAGATACTGAAAGGGTTATATATACTGTGGAGTTATCACTGTCATGCTTAAAGTTTAGGCGAAGTTATTATGCATTCTATGGATTTGACCTACCTCCTATAACCCTATGACGGCCGCTATCACTAATAGTATTATCTTACGTGGAGAGAAGAGAGACAGTGAGAGCGGCACAGATATAAAGCTTATACTAAAGACAATGCCCCATATTTCTACATACATATACCCCTTGATCGCCAACATTCCCGCTAAAGTGTTCCCAAAGCAGGATAGAGACGGAGAGAGAGAGAGAGAGAGAGGGTAAAGGTTCATAAATTGGGATACCGAGCATTTATATTTACCTGCAGAACATAGTATTTTCGCTTATATTAAATTATACTCTTATTTCTTTCCTATTTCAGCAAAATATGATTCCTTTCTGATATTTCAGTTTGGATATGTTTAGACAGTTTCAATCAACTTAAGAAAAGCTTATGAGAAGCAGAGCCTCGATTAAAAAGGTATTTCCGTGTTCTCATTCCCAGAGGTCTTCCCTAAAGGAGAGAGAAAGAGAGAGAGAGAGAGAGACCGGTGCAAGGAGTTACATGGAATAGTTAGTATCTCAGAGACCTCGAAGTGGAAGCGGAGATATTGTGTAATGCACTACACTCATTGCAGAGAGTGCAGTACACTATCTCATCTCTTCGTGAACTGCTATACTGAATAACTGTTTATAACTTCTGAGGAAAGTTTGTTCCAGGTAGAACATACATTATATGTGAACAAGTTTTTTCCATAAATACTAGTGATGAACCATTCCAATTTTAACTTCCAGACATGGTTGAGTGTTGTATTCACATTGATGCTAAACATTTTGCTATAATCCACATCCTCAAACTAATTAAGTATTAAATAAACTTCAATGAGCTGGCTTCGTAGTGTCCGTGTTTCCGACGGAAAGAGATCAAGAGCTCTCAACCGGTCCTCATAGCTACGTCTTCTGATCCATGGAATTAGCTTTAATTGTAGCCCCCGAGAGAGAGAGAGAGGGGGGGGGGGGGGAGGGGTAAGAGCCTTCCCTGAATATGAGAGCCAGGGAGAGAGAGAGAGAGAGTAAAGGTTTATAAACAGACAAAGGTGAAAAATTTAATGAAAAACATACGAGGTTAAACACGGGGAGAGGGGGATTCTGATGAAGAGTGTGCGTGTGTGTGTAATAATAATAATAAACGGTTTATTAAAGAATGACAGCCTCGTGAGCTGAAAATACACATTTTACAATTTAGTGGATGAACATGAGATGTACAGATATGAAGATGGTAAGCTCAGTTTACAAAATAAATAAATAAATACAATAATGATGCAGAATACAAATTATCATAAAATAACCATGAGAGTAAGTGATATACAGTACATATACACATTTATTTTACTTACTCATATACAGAACATACATATATACACGTACGTACGCACATACATACGCATACATATACATACATATATAAGAACATAAGAACATGCAGTAAGTGTGCACATGTCCGTATACACAAACGCTCACGTATGCACACAAACATACATACATACAAAAACTGTTTTGGTAGGGTCAGGGTAAAGAGGTAAAGGGTAAAGAGGGAGCGGCAATTCAAGTCCGTACAGGTAGGGTCAGGTAAAGCCTACTACAATGGGAGGTTAATCCTCGGTAGTGTAGGTGTGTAGGTGTGTGTGTGTGTTCGTTCGTGTGTGTGTGTGTGTGTGTGTGTGTGTGTATGTGTGTGTGTGTGTGTGTGTGTGAGATAGAAGGCGAAATGTGGAAAAGCTGGGCATTCTATTGTTAAGGGTGGAAATACATGGATGAAGATACGCGAACACTTAACACCTTACGAGCGGCCTATGCGGTTTATTTATATGTACCGCCCAGCGGGGTGTTTTTAGCCAAAATAGGGCTGTTTACGTGATCATTTTCATGCCTAAATAAGACCCAGAACGTAAAACAAGTATCTATCCCTGAAAGGGCATAAACAGAGCTTTCGAATGACACCATAACGATCCTTTTATGATGGCTAGTTTTCTTGCAATAACCGTGCAACGCGAGTGCAAAAAGCATGTAATTAGGCACTTTCCCCATACAATTCCGTATATAGCGAGTGAGAGAGGGAGGGAGGAGGTGGGATTCGTGTCAGTAGGTTCGCCGCGGTGGTCTGGAGCAGTCATACGCTCGCTACTCTCCTGCCACCACTTGTCTCTCTCTCTCAGCCACATTACGTGCTGAAATTGCCACACGATATATGTCGAGCACCGCCACATAGTCCACTTTATTTAACTCGACTTATGTTGCTCGCCTCTAATTAAGGGTTAATAATAGATAATGCTTATGCATAGATTTATAATCAGAAGTTGCGCTAGTGAGCAATATGTTCTCGCTCATATGTACGTATATTTACATACATATGTGCATATGACCATACAAATACACATAGAGTACATATATATATTATATACCTTATATTCTCAACCGGGCTCGAACCATTGGCAGCACATACACACAGACATACATATACATAAATATATGCACATTACATGCATATATGCTCTTCTCTTATCCACCTGATACTCTCAGCCGGGCTCGAACCACAAACAGTATACACTATAGAGACATATATATATACATAAATAACGCATACATACATACACATATACGCACACATACATACACATATACTGTACATACATAGATACACATATACACATATACATATATACACATATACATAAACAAACTCAAGCAAATACATACATAATTATATTCTAATACACACACGCACACACACTTATGCATACATTATTAAAGGTGGGCGCGTATATATGGTGTGACAGGCCGTTATTACACATTATTAATAATATTAACAATGGTTGGGATAGGACTATTTTTATATCTGTCAGTTCTTGCTCTTATTGGTTGGAGTGTGTTGAAGTGACGAGCTGCACGTGTTGGTCTAGGGGCGTCTGGTGGAAGCAAGTTTCTGTGTCGTGGGTGAACAAGCAGCTTAGATGCAAACTGTTTGAGTGTGTTGTAGTGGTGGGTTGAAAGTGCAGGTATGTTAAGGGTGGTGAGAGCTTCCTCGTACCCTGGATATGTGCCACCCAGGTGTGTGCGTGCCTGCGTGCACGTGTGTGTGTGTGTGTGTGTGTGTGTGTGTGTGTGTGTGTGTGTGTGTGTGTGTGTGTGTGTGTGTGTGTGTGTGTGTGTGTGTGTGTGTGTGTGTGTGTGTGTGTGTGTGTGTGTGTGTGTGTGTGTGTGAGAGTGTGCATGGATACAAATGGGAGGCATAATTAGAGAGATATAAGGTGAGAGAAAAGAGTTTTGGATTAATAGCCAACCTGTGAAGATAGAACAGAACAGTGATTATAGGCTCAGAGAAGGGGAGGCAGGGAGAGGAGCTGGAGTTGGTGAGGGATGTGGTGATGGAAAGTGCTGAGGAGAGTGGTGAGGTACGTTGTATTGGACGTTGTGAGAAAAGTGATGAAGACAATTATGAGAAAGAGTAGTGAGACAGCGAGAACAGTACAAAGGAGTACAAAGGAAAACAAGCAACAACAGGTCTACTGACCCTTCCAGGCTGCTTGTCCTCCAAAACACTGAGGATCAAGTGTCCAAACAGTGGTTTAGAGTGGGCAAGGGAACATTGGAAAGGGAACTACTGCCCTGGAAATAATGTCCGTGGCAGGATTAGGAAGTTAGTAGGGGACAGATGGGTTAGTAACTGAGGAGGGGATAAAATAAAGTTATTCATTTACAAACGCAGTCAGTCACGGGTTTGATGTGAGATATTTGTCTAGGCGAAGTTTAAATGAATCAACGGTGCTGCAGTCTATAACGTCTCTGGGAAGCCCATTCCACAAGTTGACAACTCGATTGAAGAAGAAATTCTTAGATTCGTGTGAGTTAAAAGATTTACCAATATTTTTTGCAACCGTTTCCCCGTGTGTAATTAGATTGGTCGATACTGAAGTACTTACTACAGTTCATATTGTCAATGCCTTTGATGATTTTGAACACTTGAATTAAGTTGCCTCTTAATCTGCGCTGGGTTAAAGGAAATAGATTTAATTCTCTAAGATGCTCCTTGTATGGTTTGTTCTTTAGGCTAGGTATCATTTTGGTAACTCTACGTTGAACTCGTTCTAGCTTGTCTATATCTTTTTGGTAATAAGGGCACCAGGAATGAACACAGTATTCCAGCAGAGGACGGACTAAGGAATTGTAAAGGGTTAGGATAACGTCTTTGGATTTATGCTCAAATGACCTGCTTATAAAGCCAATTATTTTGTTTGCCTTCTTAACAACTTCTGAACATTGTTGACTCGGATTTAGGTTACTCGATATTGTTACTCCCAGATCGGTTTCTCTGTTTACATTCTTAAGCTGAGAGCCATTCATCGAATAGTTTGCTTTCTCATTTTGGTATCCGATATGTAGTACTTCACATTTATCCGCATTGAAACTCATTTGCCAAATTTGGGCCCAACATGACAACTTATCTAGATTGTGTTGCATATCGTCAACTTGTTCTCTTGAGAGTACGCTATTTGCAATTTTTGTATCGTCAGCAAATTTTGAGATTGTACAGGTGAGACCCTCATCTATGTCGTTGATGTAAATTAGAAAGAGAATTGGTCCTAGTACCGATCCCTGGGTACCCCGCTACTTACATTGGTCAATTTAGATGCCTTACCGTTTATGACTACTCTTTGCTTGCTGTCGCTGAGCCAATTTTCTATCCATTTCAACACACCGTCTTATATTCCATGCGCTTTTAGTTTTAGCAGTAAATATTTGTGGGGAACTTTGGAACTTTGTCAAAGGCCTTTTGAAAATCAAGGTATATAATATCTACAGCTTTACTCTCATCGTAGAGGTTGAGGATATCGTGGAAGAAGTCTAAGAGGTTTGTTAAACAGGAACGTATTTTACGAAAGCCGAAAGCCGTGTTGAGTATCTTTGATAATGTAATCTTCCTCTAAGTGATTTACGAATCTGTCTTTTATGAGTGCTTCTAGCATTTTACATACAACTGAGGCTAAGCTAATTGGACGATAGTTACTGGGTAGGGATTTGCTGCCTTTTTTTAATATCAGTGTTACGTTGGCTAGCTTCCACTGATCAGGCATAGTTCCAGACTGCAAGAATTTATTGAATAGTAATGTCAGTGGTTTGGAGAGCTCATCCTTAGCTTCCTTTAGAACTCTAGGTGAGATTGTATCAGGTCCAGGCATTTTATTTACCTTGAGTTTATCTAAACAATTCAATACTTCTCTCTCTGTAACGGTGATATTGCTTAGAACATCTGAATTATCAATCTGAATCAGCGATGGTGTAGGGACATCACTGAGGTCTTCCGTTGTAAAAACTGATGCAAAGAAGGTATTGAGGGCATTACTCATTTGTACTTCGTCTATGGTGTATTCTCCATTTTCATCGACTAACTGGACAACAGTTGAAGTAACTATTTTTTTCTTTCTGATATAACTATAGAATTCTTTCGGGTTTGTTTTACTTTGATTCGCAACATGTAACTCCAGGGTCATTTTACTTTGCTTAATTAACTTTTTGGCTTTGCGTCGTAGCTCTACAAATTTCACCCGTTCTTCGTCATTTTGTGAGGATATTAATCTATCATTAGCAAACAGACAGGTTGAAATATCTTTATTTCACCATTTGGGCTTATTATTATGGCCTGTACGCCGTATTTTCAATGGTATGCAGTCTTGCACTGCTTTTAGGTAAGTGGTTTCGAATAATTCCCAAGATGTATTTATGTCGTTATTGTTAATTGAAAAAGCTCCAGTCAGTTTCTTTAAACATAGCTCTAAGTTTATGAAAGTTTGCTTTCTTGAAATTAGGGACTTTTTCGATGCTGCTATTTGGTTCGTTACTAGTAAACTTTAAAGTGAAAGTTATTGTACGATGGTCGCTGTTACTGAATTCATCACCAACATTCAAATTCTCTATTAATTCTTCTTTTGTTGCAAGTACAAGGTCAAGAACGTTATTACCACGGGTCGGCGATCGAACAAATTGATGGAGTGAACTCTCTTGCAAGTTCGCATACAAGTTATGTCCGGAGTGTGAAGTAAGAGTATCGCCCCACTTGGTCACAGGTAAATTAAAGTCGCCAAAAATTACGGTATCTTATGAGTTACTGTGAGTTGGTGATGGGCTGACCCTTTGTCAGAGTGAGCGTTGGTGTTCTCTACTTCCCATAGCCCCTTCTATCTTTTTCTCCTTCTGCATCTCTAATTTTTTCAAATGGCGTAGGGATGCGGCGACCCCAACGCCCGCCACTTTCTGGTGCAGGTAGCCTCCTCTGTGGTGGAGGGGTGAGAAATTTCCACCACCGCTTTTCTCCGGCGAGATGTAGAAGTCGGCTAAAGGGGTTCGGGGGCGGGGGGCCTGGTATCCTTCTTCCCTTAAATAAATCTACCAAAAAAAAAAAACGAGACAGAGATAGGGGCGAGGGAACGCGTTCGTAGTCCCGGACCCTGAATAGGAGCTTTGAATGTGCGTGGATGTAGTACGAATGAGAAGCGAGAGGATATTGGAAAGTTATTTGAAAGAAGGATGTATGATGTCCTTGCACTGAATGAAACAAAGATGAAAGGAGAGGGAGAAGTGGATTTTGGAAACGTGATAGGTAGAAAGTCTGGAGTTGACGAGGGAGTCAGGGGGAAAGAAGGAGTGGCTATTATTGTGAAGGAGGAGATGAGAGAGTTTATTAAAGAGTGGAAAGAGGTGTCATCAAGGCTAATGTGGGTGAGAATGCGGTTTAAGGGTGAAAGGTGGGTTTTTGTAAGTGCGTATGGACCAGGAAGTGAAAGAGAGTTAGACAAGGTAGAGGGTTTCTGGGAGGATTTGAGAGATTGTCTACAAGGGTTTGATGAAAATGAAAATGTTATAGTTTTAGGGGACCTAAATGCTAGGGTAGGAAATGAGCCTGTTGAGGGAGTCATCGGTAGTTTTGGTGTGGATGGTGTAAACGAGAGTGGAGAAAGACTGAAAAATGTATGTGAAGAGTGTAGATTGAGTGTAGGTAATACGTTCTTCAAAAAAAGGCGTATACACAAGTACACCTGGCATAGACTTGTGAGGGGAGAAATTGTAGAGAGGGCATTGATGGATTATGTGCTGGTGACAAGGGAAAGATTGTGTAGACTGCTGGATGTGAATGTGATGAGAGGTGAGGCGGAGGGTATGTCAGATCATTACCTGGTGGAGGGAAAGCTAAGAGTTAAGAGTTACAGGAGAATAAGAGACAAGCGTGAAGTAAGAGAAGTAATAAAAGTTAGTGAGTTAGAGAAGAGTGAAAAAGAGAGGGAGTACAAGGAAAGACTAAATGAAAAGTGGATGGAAGTGAGAGAAGTAGAGGATGAATTGCAACAGTTTAAGGAAGGAGTGAAAGCAAGTGCAGAGGTAGTATGCGGCAAAAGGAAAGTAGGAGGCAGAGGTATCAGGAAGGGAAGCGAGTGGTGGAATGATACGGTGAGAAAGGCAGTTGAGAAGAAGAGACAGTGTTTTGAGAGGGTTTTACAGGATGGTAGTGTTGAGGTATGGGAGAGGTACAAGGAGAAAAGGAGAGAGGCAAAACGAAAAATTAGAGAAGCGAAAAAAGATGCAAACGAAAGGTGGGGTCAAAGGTTGAGTGAGAATTTTGAAGAACGAAAGAAGATGTTCTGGAAGGAGGTAAATACAGTAAGGAAAGGAGGACAAAAGAGGGAAGAGTCAGTGAAAGATGAAAATGGAGAATTACTAGTGGAACCAGTTGAAGTGAGGAAAAGATATGCCGAGTATTTTGAATCTTTGTTAAATACAAGAGATGGAAGAGAAGCAGTGATTGAAGCAGAGGTGGATGGAGATAGGTTACCCAGGCCACCCAGGTGGCAGGGAATGAATGAAAGGATTGAGGAAAATGAGGTGAAAGAAGCAGTGAAACAAATGAGAGCGGGAAAAGCAGAAGGTTTGGATGGTATTGCTGTGGAGTGTATAAAGAAGGGTGGAGATGTGATAATAGATTGGTTGGTGAAACTTTTCAATGTGTGCTTTGCTGCAAGTGTCAATGGTACCAATAGACTGGAAGAGTGCATGTATTGTGCCGTTGTACAAGGGGAAGGGAAATCGGCAGGAGTGTTCAAGTTATAGAGGTATTAGTTTATTGTCAGTGGTTGGAAAGCTGTATGGCAGGGTGTTGATAGAGAGGATAATAAAGTGTACGGAAGTTGCAATAGGAGAAGAACAGTGCGGTTTTAGGAGGGGAAGAGGGTGCGTGGATCAGATGTTTGCAGTAAGACAGTTATGCGAGAAGTATTTAGAGAAGCATAAGGAGATATTTTGGGCATTTATGGACTTGGAAAAAGCGTATGATCGTGTGGACCGTGAAGCAATGTGGAAGGTGTTAAGGATTTATGAAATAGGAGGAAATTTGTTAGAAGCAGTTAAGAGTTTTTATGAAGGGAGCAGAGCATGTGTGAGAGTAGGAAATGGTGAGTTGAGTAAATGGTTTGAGGTAAAGGTAGGTTTGCGACAGGGTTGTGTAATGTCACCATGGCTGTTTAATATGTTTATGGATGCTGTGGTGAGGGAGGTGAAAAGGAGAACTATGGGAAGATGATTGGGTTTAGTAGGGAAGAATGGTATAGATTGGGAGTTGAATTAGTTGCTGTTCGCTGATGACACAGCATTGGTGGCGGATTCTGATGAGAAACTGCAGCGGGTAGTCAAAGAGTTTGGTGTGGTTTGTGGAAGGAGGAAACTGAAGGTGAACGTCAATAAAAGTAAAGTAATGGTGTGTAATAGGGGAGAGCATAGGGTGAATCTAGATGTGAGGCTGGATGGGGAAATATTGGAACAAGTAGAGTGTTTTAAATATCTAGGAGGAACGATAATCAGGAGTGGAGGTATAGAAGTGGAGGTAAAACAGAGAGTGTGTGAAGGAAGGAAGGTTTCGGAGCAATGGGAAGTATGTGGAAGACGAGAAATCTCAGAGTGAAAGTAAAAAGTGCACTGTATCAAGGAATTGTTGTGCCAACAGTGATGTATGGGGCTGAAACATGGGCTCTGAAGAAAAAGGAGAAAAGAGGGCTGGATGTTATGGAGATGAGCTGCTTGAGGAGTATGTGTGGAGTTACTCGTAGAGACAGATTGAGGAATGAAGAGATACGTAGGAGAGTGGGGCAGCAGGAACATTTGTCAGCCAGAGTGGACAGAAGGGTGCTGAGCTGGTATGGTCATGTTGAACGAATGGGAGATGAAAGACTTACAAAGAGAATATGTGAGTCAGGTACAAGGGGAGATAGAAGGGCAGGAAGACCCCCATTGAGATGGAGAGACTGTGTAAGAAAGGCTTTGGATGATAGAGGAATGACTATAGATCAGGCAGGGGAAGTGGTGGTGGACAGGAGTGAATGGAGAATGCTTGTGAATAGTTGAGTGAACACGTGGTCATTTGGAGTAAGGGGTCGGGCGCAAGTTGGACTAGATAATAGTCCATCAGGCGCCTAGCCCGGGGAGACGATTAATATGAAGGGTGCGCCTGGAAGTGTGGTGGGAGGGCTTGTGGCTTTGGCTCCGCTGCATGTCTGCCTGCCGAGATCGGAACCTCTCCGGGTGGTCGGGGGCCGGGGGAGTGCTGGAGCGACCTTGGTGACCCTGGTCTCTGGGTCTTCTCCTGGGTGACCTGGATGTGTGTGAGTTTGTGATATTTATCTGTGTTTATTTGTTGTTTTATGTTGTTTTTGTGTTTTCCCTGTTCTTGCTCTGTCTTGAGTCGGCTACCCCCAAAATGGGGATTGGGCCTGAGCATATAGATAGATAGATAGATAGATAGATGAGTTACTTACGGTACATCTGCAATTTGTTCGTCAATTTCTCGGTCAGTTTGCACTGATTGAGCTGGAGGTCTGTATATTAATGCAAGTATTATTTTTGTATCTTTATTATTCTTTATTAGCACAAAATATGTGTCGAAGTTCACAATTTGAGGTTTTGACAAGAGGGTCGGGTTAAGACTTTCTTAGATAAAAAGTAAAACGCCACCTCCATTTCTATTTATTCGGCTTTTCTCAAACAACACATAACCGGGAAGTAATGAGGAATGTGGTGAGGTAATGTATTGAGAAATGTGGTAAGGCATATGGCGAGGTAATGTATTGAGGAAAGTGACGAGGGAAAGTATTGAAAAAAGTGGCGAGGGAAAGTAAAGCGGAACATGGTGAGGAAAGTGGTAAGGCCTGAGTAAAGATGAGATATGGGCAGCACTGAATGATGAAAGAGGAAAAGTGTTGAATATAAGTGGAAGTGGTTAAGTAGACCACTAATAAAAAGGAACATTTACAAGGAGTTACAAGGAATAGTTCGTACTTTTATAGACCTTGCTGTCCATTCCAGGGAGTTACTGTAGGTGGAAAACAGAGATTGAATAGTGTGCTAGTTTCATTGCAAAGTTTCCAGAATTCGATCTATACATATTATTATATTATACTGTTCTAGCGAAGAACTAAATACAACTTCAGAGGGAAGTCTGTTCTAGGTACAACAGATCCGATGTGAAAATATTTCCACATTCACTACTGTTGAACTTCCTCATCACTTTCTCTATATTTCCAGCCATGGTGGCGCCAATGTATGTGGTGGAGAAATTGTGAACACGAGTGGAAGTGGTTAGGTAGTGATAAATATGGAAGAGAGAGGGAGAGCATTCCCTGATAGGGTAATGAGCTCAATTAATGGGTACAGCGGAGGAAATATAACGAAACTGCGAACTGAGAAATGTAATGACTAGTGGAAGCAGAGAAAGCATGAATGGTCAGAGAGAGAAACAGGATACAAATGGAAGTATATATCATGCTGTACCAAGATTAGTGGGAACAAACAAAAAGGTAAATACTTCCTAAGCAGGGAGGGAGCAAAAATATGTTGATTAGTCATAATACGACAATGGTACATGCTTTAAATAATATAATATTAATCGATTTGGAAAATTCCCAACCCTGAACAAGTAAATGAAGCTGTAAACGACATCCAACATATTTTGCAAAACATTGCTATCATCAAATGCACAATACCTATAAACACATTAAACTTTTTGTATATAGTTATATACTATACTAACATAAATACTAATGCCAAACAAAGAATAATACGGGTAGTAATGAATAATATTAAGGCTTATGGTTGAGTGGTTATAATAATGTTTAGTCAACATAATTTGTGCAGAGTTTCAGTCCTTCTCCAGATAATGATATAAATTTAACGTCTCGTAAAATTGCAGCATTCATATGTGAGGATTCCAATTATAAATAACAACCTGCTACGATAATACCATTGTGAATGTGGAGCCCGCGATAGGAAGACATTTAACGTTTTGGAGAATAGCCTAAAAGTGGAGAATGAACCTCCCCCCCCCCCCCCCCCCCCCGAGCGGTGGCGTTTATCGGTACATATCAATTTGGTGCATGCTTACGAGTACATTTTTCGATTTTTAAACCTAAATTACACTAATCTAACCTAACCTAACCTAACTTACCTAACCTAACCTAACCGAAAACACTCCATTTCAACGTATTTTAAAGAGGTGTGTACCAATTAATTGTCGCCCCAAACCTCATGTACCTGTAAACCTACAAATATCCAGAGATTTGTACCAACACGCACGCACGCACGCACGCACACACACACACACACACACACACACACACACACACACACACACACACACACACACACACACACACACACACACACACACAGAGAGAGAGAGAGAGAGAGAGAGAGAGAGACAGGACGGCCGTGCTATGATTGGGAGAATATTTGAAGCCGTTTATAAGTCCAATAATATATTCAAGAGACCATACATCTTATACTACTTATACTACTGATCCACCTGGTGAACAAGCCTACGTCTTTTCTATCCTAAATGACCTAGAGCAGTTAGTTCAGCAACCCACCCGTATCCCGGATCGCATCGGAGATCGGCCCAACATTCTTGACCTGTTTCTAACTTCTAACCCTTCTTCTTATACTGTCGATCTTTTCTCTCCTTTGGGCTCCTCCGACCATAAACTTATCTCTGTCACCTGTCCTATCTCTCCAGTACAGCCACCCAATCCTCCTAGCCGGCGGCGCTTGTGGCACTTTGGCGCTGCCGACTGGGAGGCTCTTCGGCAGTACTTCTTTGATTTCCCATGGAATGATTTCTGCTTCCATGGCAGAGGACCCTCGGAGAGTGCTGAACGCATTACCGAGGTAATCCTATCGGGCATGGAAGCATACATTCCATTCTCTTTCTCTCAGACTAATGCTAAAAAATCTTGGTTTACTCACGCCTGTTCTACTGCTGTCCGCAATAAGGAGGAAGCATTCAAACGGTACCGACGCCTTAAAACTCAAGACTCTCATTCTTCATATGTTTCTGCCCGGAATCAAGCCAAATCTGTTCTTCGACTTGCCAAACACTCTTTCATCAATAATAAATGCACTGAACTATCCAACTCTAGCTCTTCCCAAGCTTTCTGGCATCTAGCCAAAAACTTCTCCAACAATTTCTCTTCCTCGTCTTTCCCTCCCCTTTCCCACTCTGATGGCACAACCATCACTTCTTCCTCTGACAAAGCTAAACTCTTCGCTCAAACTTTTGCTAGAAACTCCACCTTGGATGATTCCGGTGCTATTCCTCCCTCTCCGCCCTCCTCTCTCTTACTTATGCCTAATATCCTAATCTCTTCTAAAGATGTACTTTCTACCCTCTCTGGGCTTAACACTAATAAGGCGTACGGTCCGGACGGTGTTCCTCCTGTTGTTCTCAAAAACTGTGCTTCCGTGCTGACTCCCTGCCTAGGCAAACTCTTTCGTCTCTGTCTATCCTCTAACGTCTTCCCTTCATGCTGGAAGTTTGCTCACATTCAACCTGTCCCAAAGAAGGGTGACCGCTCTCAACCCTCCAACTATCGTCCAATTGCTCTTATCTCTTGTCTTTCTAAAGTTTTTGAAACTATTCTTGCTTCCAAATTTCTTAAGCATTTCTCTTCTCATAATCTGCTCTCAGATCGCCAGTATGGCTTCCTTAAGGGTCGCTCTACTGGTGATCTTCTTTCATATCTTACTAACTCTTGGTCATCCTCCTTTCGGGACTTCGGTGAGACTTTTTCTATTGCACTAGACATATCGAAAGCCTTCGATAGAGTCTGGCATAAATCTTTAATTTCTAAACTACCCTCCTTCGGTTTCTATCCCTCCATCTGTGCCTTTGTCTCTAATTTCCTTTCCGGCCGTTCCATAGCCGCGGTTGTGGACGGCCATTGTTCACTTCCTCACCCTATAAACTCCGGTGTTCCTCAGGGCTCTGTCCTATCTCCTATTCTCTTTCTAATTTTTATAAATGATCTCCTTAACTGTACCTTAATTCCCATCCATTCATACGCAGACGACTCAACCTTACACTACTCCATTAGCTTTTCAGAACGCCCCAGCCAGCAATCCCTCAACGACAAACGTAATGAAGCCATAGAACTCTTAAATTCTGATCTAAATACTATTTCCAATTGGGGCAGAGAAAACCTTGTTAACTTTAATGCTTCCAAAACCCAATTTCTCCATCTATCTACCCGTCAGGATCTCCCAGCGGACTATCCCTTATTCTTCAGCAATGCAAAAATCAACCCTTCATCTTCTCTCAATATTCTTGGTGTCTCTTTTTCTTCTGCTCTCATTTGGAAGGACCATATTACCAGTCTTGCTAAGGCAGCCTCCCAGAAGCTGGGTGTGCTCAACCGCCTTAGGGGGTTCTTTTCCCCTGCACAGCTTCTTGCTCTGTACAGGGGCATAGTGCGCCCTTGTATTGAGTATTGTTCACATGTGTGGGGAGGTTCCTCTCACACCGCTCTCCTAGACAAAGTTGAAAGGAAGGCCTTTCGTATCATTAACTCCCGTCCACTCACCAACTCTCTGCAATCTCTCTCTCTCCGCCGCAATGTTGCATCTCTCTCGCTATTCTATCGCTACTATAATAATCAGTGTTCCTCAGAGCTATCCCAGTGCATACCACCTCCTTTACGTAGGGCACGTGGTACCCGTCTTGCAACTCAATCCCACCCCTACTCTGTGCAACTCTCCAACCCAAGAGTGAAACGTTACTCTCAAACTTTCTTCTACTCAACAGCTGAGCTCTGGAACTCTCTCCCAGAATCAGTCTTTCCCTCTTCCTATGACTTAAATTGCTTCAAACTCCGTGTGTCCAGGCATTTTGGCTCGAACGTCCCTTGATTTTGGCCCTGTCACTCTTTCAACTATGGGGGAGGCACTCGCTATAGGCAGTTATGCCTTTTGCCTCCCTCAATCACATAGAAAAAAAAAAAAAATACTAATGGAGTAGACCTCACCCCAAACACATCCATCTACCATTCTACCCGAAGAAGGATATGGGAAAATATAGGGTGTACAGTCGGGGCCATAAACACGTGATGCCTTCCAACCTTACACTGTGAGAGGCAATTAATTTAAAGTGTATAAGGAGAGAAAGGTAAACCACTCTCAATATACCCAATTATTGTACTTACTTATTATACCTTTCTTTTTACAGTACTGGCAATTTTGTTCAACCGACATGTATTTTCAGGCTTTCTCTTGGGTCATAAATCGATACAATTCATTCATTACTTGTAAGGAATTCATTACAAACACCTCAACTTGATCTGTTGTGAATATTACAGAACAGCCAGCTCTATTCAAGCTACACAAAGCAAGACAATGTTTTGGTTTATATTCACGCTTGTAATTACATGAACGAAAATATGTTTGACTAATAGAAATGGCCAATATACATACATTTTGAGCAGTAAGTAACTCCCTTGATCACCTGATGAATAGTTTATAGTTATGCTTAGTACATTACGATGGGACTCGATTCATCATACTGGCTATTTTGGGAAGGTTTTATTCAGGTTAATAAAATCTCTCAATGATAATTAATCAGAATATATAATATACTGCAAGAATAGTAAACCTATCCCTATTCAAACAATGGTTGATCTTTTTGGACCAACAAATTACGATTTTAACGTGTTTCATCTCATTAGTTTGGAAAATATAAGACGTTTTCACCCATTCAGGTGTCGATTTTTTTTCTGGACGAGCGACAGTGAGCCTGTAGATTAGAAGAAACCGGCCGCCAAAGAAAAACAAAACAAAAACAAACACAAAATCTAGCTTGAAGGGGGACTCGGGAGCACCTTTATTTTCATGTTTATTTTATTTTCATTTTGTTGTCTTAAAGGAGATCTAGAGGCGTTTCTTTTAGAAATGTGGCAAACTTAAACTTGCTTGGAAATAGTAAATACAATCATACCCCACAATAACACTTGTAATCAAAACACCACAATAAACAAACAAACGTTGGATGGGCTTGTGTTGAAGATGTAGACATTATTCCATATTTTTTAGCTCTACCGTACACATGGAGAAGGTTGATCTGATAATCATGATGTGGGACGATGTATATTATGATGAGAGGAAAACGCACCTAAGTTATTTTATGATGACAACTATAATAGTAGCCAAAAAAAGTCACCGTTTTACAAAATAATTTGTATTTATAAAGATTCATAAACTTGAATAATGATGATAATAATAATTAAAGTTGCAAGCAACGTTGTGCGGGGTTCGAGCGGGGTTGCACGCAGCGTATTGTGTTGGATACAAGGGCTGTGCCACATATATCAAAATATCATGTATCTCATCGGGCATGGAGAAAGTACAGAAGGAATATAGTGTAGCCATTTTGGCTATGGCCACTTAGACCATTAAGGAGTGTGACCATTTTGGTTAAAGCTATTAATCCTGTACGAGTTGTTGTTGTTGTTGTTCTCTAAGCTGCCTGGCCGAACAGCCCCGAGTCCCTGAGGAAGGCCATGGCCACGATCGGGCTTTCCCACAGAGCTCTCATTGAGTGTAGATTGTGTTGTTGGCGTAAGTGGTTGTGTGAAATGCAGTCTTCTATTATGTGTTTAATGGTATGGGGTGCTGTGTTACATCCCGGGCAGGCATCGACAACGGAGTCATCCAGTCTCTTCTGATAGCTCAGGAGAGCTGGATGGTGTCCGCATCTCAGCCTGGCCAGGTGGACTCTGTCCTCGCGAGGAAGGGAGGATTCGGAAGGATGGATTTCGGGAGGTCGTGCTTGCAGCTGCGTGTTGTCTGTGAGTGAGTGGATGGATCGGCGAGAGATATGAGTATGGATGTGCTTCTGGAAGGTGGTTCGGGGTGGGAGAGAGGACAGTAATTGTGTGTGATACCGTGTGCTGGGTGTTGTTTTGATATTTCTTGGTGTCTGTGGGTGTGTTGCCATGTAGTTTAGTGGGTGGTCTTGGTTCGTGGAGGCTACTGCCAGGAATTGAGTGCCTCTCATGGTCACTGATCTTATGTATTGTTTATATACTGTGGTGGTAGTTTCTTTGTTGTGTCCAAATTTTGTGTGAGCAAGTGACCTGAGGGCATTAAGTCTGGGTGTAATTTCTTTTTAATGTTTGTGGTGTGCTGTTTGAATGTCATATGAGTATCATATGTTACTCCTAGGATTTTGTGTGTGTGTGTATGTGTTAGGGGTGTGTTGTTTATGGTGAGTTGAGGGATGTATTTGTGTTCTGTCCAGCTTGTGAGCAGGGTTACGGTGGATTTGGCTGGGGGTAGATTAAGTCTGTTTGTAGTGCACCAGCCATGTAGTGTGTTGAGATAGGGTTGAAGGAGATCTGTTGCTCTTTTTGGGTCATGGTGTGTGCATGTGAGTGTTATGTCATCTGCATAGGAGGCTAAGTTTATTTGGGGCGTATTGGGTGTAGTTATATCGTGCATGTACAGATTGAAGAGTGCGGGCGATAGGACGGATCCTTGTGGGACTCCGTTTGGAAAGTTTCTGATTTTAGATGACTGACCGGCAAAAGATACGTGTGCACATCTGCCTGCTAGGAAGTTGGCCAGCCACCTTTTTGTGTTGTTGTGCATGTTTGTGTTGTAGATTTTGTTTGTTAGGTTGTGGCGGAGGATGGCATCGAAGGCTTTACTAATGTCGAGTGTGGCTAATAGTGATCTGTGTGGTGGTCTAGCTGAGTTGATGCCGTCAAAAGCTCTTTGTGTAAGGTCTGTGAGAAGAGTGTTCGTGGAGTGCAGTGGCCTAAAGCCATGTTGTGTTGGAGCTAGGGGTAGGTCGGTTGTAATTAGTTGTAACACTAGGCGTTCCATGACTTTGGAGGGGGAGCAAAGGAGTGTGATGGGGCGGTGCGAGGAGGGTAGCGTGGGGTCTTTGTTGGGAAATGTGGTGATGAGACCATGCTTCCAAATGTCTGGTATTGTGTTGTGTGAATAACTGTAGTTTGATATGTTAGTGAGTGCTTGTATGCCTTGTGGTCCCAGGTGGCTGAGGTGTATGTTGCTTATGTTGTTTAGGCCACAAGCGGGTGAGTGCTTGAGATTGTTGATGATATGCTTTGTCTGGTGATTGGTGAAGGGTGTATAGTCAGGGTCTGTGGGGAATTGTCTCTTACGTCGGATGACACGTCGGTCGTCTTTGTGAGGTTTTAGGTGACTGACATGTGAGAAGTGATTGATGAGAGTGTTTGCTTGTTGTTTACATGAAGGAGTAGAGTCTGTTGTTGTGATTGCAGCATGTGATTGTGTTGTGTTGCTGTTGGAAAGTGTGATGCTGTTTAGTGTTTTGTAGAGTTTTTTGGGGTTTGTTTTGTGATCAAGTGTTTGTAGGAAGTTATTCCAATTTAGTTTTTGTTGTTCTTGTATTTTGTTGTTAGTTTGGGTGTTGAGTGCTTGGATTTGTTGTGTGATGTCTTGTTTGTGGGGTGCTGGGGAGTGTTTCAGTATGTTGCGTTGTCTGATGAGGTTTTGAATTTCTGGTGTGAAGTTGGGGTTGTGTCTTTTTCTGTTACCTCTTGGAATGTGTTTCTTGTCAGTGTTTTGGATAGTTTTATTGAGTATGTGTACAGCATTGTTGATGTTAGTGATGGGTGTACTGTTTAGAGTTGTGAAGTGTTGTTCTGTCTCATTTGTGAATGCTTCCCAGTTAGGTCTTTTATAATTGGTGTATGTGTGTTTGTGGTTAGCTGGGGTGAGTCTGGTTTTGGTGGTGATAATGATCGGGAGGTGGTCAGAGCCTAAGGTTCTGACCACCCTCCAGGATGTTATGGGGGTGAGTTCTGGGGAGCAAAAGGTGATGTCTGGAGATGATGGGTTATAGAGGGCTTGGTGAGGAACATGGGTATGTTGATGGATGTCGTTAAGGATGATGAGGTTAACAGTTTGGTTTTGTAGTACCAGCCCTCTGTCTGTGTCGGGGTTGTCGACAAACCAGGCCGACGTCTTGGCGTTGAAGTCACCACCCAGGATGATGTGTGGGGTGTTTGTGATGTGTTGTAAGTGTGGTCTGTATTTATTTGGTACTGTAGGGGATGTATGTGCTTATGATGGCTATGTTGGAGTTGTTGCCAGTGCGTATTTTAATTGATTGTATTTCTGTTGTGTTATCATTTGGGGGGAGGAGGGATTTGGTTTGTACACTGGTAACTATGTATGATATTTCTTTGTGTACCAGGGTGATGAGTCCACCGCCTCCGCCGACAGCCCGGTCTTGTCTGATGGTGGTGAAATCATGAAATGTGGGTGTTTTTTGTGTTGTGCGGAGTTTTGTTTCTTGTAAGATGACAATGTGTATGTTGTGTTGTTTGATGAAGTGTGAGAGTTCGTGTTTCTTTGTGTTGATGCCATCTATGTTCAATTGGAGAATGTTAATGTTATGTGCACGATGTATGTTGGGTGCTGCTGCACGAGGATGGGGTGGGGGTGAGGGAGGGGCTGGGGGTTGGGATGGGTGAGGTGGGGGTGGGGATTGGGGAGCAGATGGGGGTTGGAATGGATTAGGATGGGGTGTGGTATGTTGAGTTGAGGATGTGGATGGTATGGGAAGGTTAGGTGGGTTAGGGAGGAGAGGTGGACAGGTTTTAGGGGGGGGAGTGGATGATATGGGAAGGTTAGGTGGGTTGGGGAGGAGAGGTGGACGGGTTTTAGGCGAGGGACTTGACTGGGAGAGGGAGGGGCATGAGGAACAGGTCCAGGTGTTTGTGTAGTGTTTCTTGGAGGCAAGTGTTGTGCAGGTGAAGTGGGTCCAGTTCCTGCATGAATTGCAGAGAACTGAACCATTAGTGTGGCGACTCGAAGCGATGGGTTTTGAGCAAGTTGGACATATGTATGTGTAGGTGGGTCCTGGGTTGCTCTCGATGTCTCCGGCTAGAAGAAGTCTTCGAGAAATGACAGTCGGAGAGTCATTTCTCAGTGTAGGAAAAACTGTGTGATGTGTGTGTGTGGTGTGAGGTGTGGAAATTCCCGGTGCGACCGAAGCCGCTCCAAGGACTCCTGTACGAGTAGGCATAATTGCCCGAAGTTGCCTTCATTCCCTGCTCATTTTCATGCATAAGCAAAAGCCAGAGCGTAATACAATTATGTATTCGTGAAAGTACGGTAATAGCTTTCAAATTACTCCTGAATCATCCCTGTACGACGTCTGGTTTTCTTGTAAGGATCTTGCAAACGAAGGGCAAAATTGCTAAAAATTACCAAATCCGATAGGCCTAGGCGAAATCGCTAATAATTACCAATTATTTTCTGTTTTCGCTATGTGTGACGCTGCACATAAGTGAACTCTCTCTCACACAAACCTCAGTGTCGTGGCGGGGCCTGTAGGCTCCGGCTGACGTCCATCCGTGCTGCTTGCAAAAGCTGGCCTGGCTCACAGGCTACAAAATAGCCGGAAAATCGTCTCCGTCATATGAGGGGCCCCGCGGGAATTGGGTTAAGAAGTGTGGTTGTTTTGATTATTTGATAGGGTCACCATAAGGGTAATGGTGTGGCATTTGTTCTGTACAGAAGCTTGGCCTTTTTGGTTGGGGCTTCTTAGGAATGTGACCTTTTTCGTTAGCCATGGAGAAACTGCAGAGGTACAAATTATTATAAACAACCTCATGTTAAAAATATTGTATTGATTGTATGCGTGTATGCCCCGACAGAGGATATACTTGAAAGAAAGAAAGAGGAGTTCTGGATGAATGTGGAGGCGTGCCTGGAGAAGTTTGACAAGAACGAAAGAATATTTCTGATTGGGGATATGAATGGTAAGGTGGGTGATCGGAAAGTTGAGGGAATGGTGGGAGGGTGGGGGGTACCATCAGAGGTGAATGGGAATGGTAGTGCACTTGTGGACGTATGTGTGGGGAGGAGGCTGTGGATAGCCAACACCTTCTTCCGACACAGAATGATCCACAGGTACACATGGAAACGGATGTTGACGATGAAGGATAAGACAGTGGTGGAACGAAAGTCATTGATTGATTATGTATGTGCGTATGAACGAATGAAGAAATCTGTGATGGATGCTAGGGTGTATAGGGGTATTGGAGGGGGGTCTGTCTGATCATTATGTAGTGGTAGCTAAGGTTAGGATACAAAAGAAGTGGGTGAGGAGAGCTGGAGGGAGGCGAGAGGAGGGTGGAATGGTGAGGAGGGTGGAGAGCTTGCAGGAGGAGGAAGTCAGGGAGGAGTACAGGAGAGCAGTGGAAAGACGACTAGGTGGGTTCGACCTGGAAGTTATGGAGGAAGTGGTGGAGATGAGCAAGGTGTTTAAGGATGAGATCTGTGCAGCATGTGAGGAGGTGTGTGGAGTGAGGAGAAGAGGGAGGGGAGTGAAAGGTACAGCATGGTGGACAGAAGAGGTAAGAATAGCTGTGGAAGAAAAGAAGAAAGCATATAGAGAGTGGTTGGGTAGTAGAGGGAATGAAGATTCCGAGAGACAGAAACGAGCACCTGAGTGTAAAATGGAGGGAGAGTAAGAAACTGTTCTGGGAAGAAGTCAAGAAAGTTAGGGAAGGTAGCAAGGGAAACAGTAAGGGTGTGAAAGATAAGAATGGGAGAATGCTAGCCGAGAAGCAAGAGAGAGTCGAAAGATGGAGGGAGTACTTCAGTGAGTTGCTAAATGTAAGGAATGAAGAGCCAGCAAACATAGCTGGATATGGTATGGGAGGGAGAAGAAGAGAAGTAGTGGAGGAGGAGGTGGGGATCAGGAGGTCAGAAGTGTGGGAAGCCATGAAAAGAGTGAAGTTGGGTAAAGCACCAGGAACAGATGGAGTGTGTGGGGAAATGTTGAGGTATGGTGGTGAGATAGTGATAGAATGGGTATGGAAAATGTGCAAACTAGCATGGGAGAAGGGGAGTGCACCCGATGACTGGAAGACTGGCATAATAGTCCCCCTATATAAGGGTAAAGGGGAAAGAGGAGTGTGTGGTAACCACCGAGGAATATGTCTTCTAAGCGTAGTAGGGAAGGTATACAGTAGGGTACCGGTAATGATTGAGAGAGTGAGAGTGAGAACGGAGAAATGGATAGGCGACGAGCAGGGAGGGTTTTAGGTAGGGAAGAGGATGTGTAGATCAGATTTTTACCCTGAATTGTGTTGTGGAGAGGTATCTGGAGAAGAAACAAAAGGTGTATGTTGCCTTTATGGACTTGGAGAAGGCCTATGACAGAGTGAATAGAGAAGGTTTGTGGAAAGTACTTAGAATATACGGAGTAGAGGGCAAGTTGCTGAAAGCAGTGAAGAGCATGTATGAGGGTGTAAAGGCGGCAGTACGTGTGGAGAGTGAGCAGAGCGAGTTCTTTGACCTGAATGTTGGTTTGAAACAGGGGTGTGTGATGTCCCCGTGGTTGTTTACTGTATATATGGATGGAGTCATAAAAGAAATACTATCAAGAGCAGTGGATGTTGGTGTATCGCTGAAAAGGGAGGGAATTGAGTGGAAGCTACCTATACTGCTGTTTGCAGATGATACAGTTCTGATGAGTGATAATGAATGGGAGTTGCAGGGTCTGGTAAATGAGTTTGGAACAGTGTGCGAAAAACGGAATTTGAAGGTAAATGTGGGGAAGAGCAAGGTTATGGTCTTCGAAAGGGGTGAAGTCACAGAGTGTGAGGTGAAGCTGAACGGTCAGGCTATGGAGATCGTCAACTCTTTTAAGTATCTGGGCAGTGTGTTGAGTAAAGATGGGACTATGGATGAAGAAGTGCGGGAGAGGGTACAACAGGGGAAGAGGGTTGTAGGAATGCTAAAAGCAGTAACAAGAAATAGGGTGGTCAGTATGGAAGTGAAAAAGTCCTTGCATGACAGTGTGGTAATCCCGACACTGACTTACGGAAGCGAAGCATGGACGTTGGTTGAGAGACTCAGACCAAGAGTGAGAGCAGTGGAAATGAATTACTTAAGGAGTGCGTGCGGAGTTACATGGAGGGATAGACAGACTAATGAGGAAGTAAGAAGGAGGTGTGGTGTGGAGGTAGATGTGCTGGAAAGTGTGAAAAGGAACAACTTGAGATGGTTCGGCCATATGGAACGTATGGAAAGCGAGAGAATGACTAAGAGGGTGTATGAGAGCGAGGTGGAGGGACAGAGAGGGAGAGATAGACCGAATGAGAGGTGGAAGGATGGAGTGAGGAAGTACATGAACGAAGGCGGTGCTGGTTGGGGGGAGGGGCGTCGACTGACTGGGGACAGAGGTGCATGGGGGCGGTTCGTTCTTGGCCACCCCTTCGGGGATCATGGCGTCAGGCAATAGATGATAGAGAGATGTTAAAAATATCTTATATATTTTTGTTTAGCTTTACTTGGCATTCCTCTTCCTCTATGTATCTAGCAATTTAACCCCCTCAAACTCCTTATGACGCGATGGTGTGGTAATTACCCCGGGCCAAAAAGCTCTAAAAGACGATAGAGTGATAACTCAAGCGAGCTTGAAATACGCAGGCGTTTCGTTCATGGTCACCCCTTCGGGGATCAAGGTGTCCGGCAATATATACCGGTAGGCTATAGATAAATTCATTTTTGGGCTATTTCTTCCATTTTATTTATCCTGTTAAAGTGCTTGATTGATTGTTGTGCTAATGTAGTTAGTATTTGGTATAATTTCACATATTTCAGCTAAATCTGGAGAGCACATGCAATTTATTTGTGCATGTTCAGTAAGTATTGCTGGGGAAAGGGTTAACGTATTCATCTTTTGGGGTATTTATTCTATGTTTTTATCCTGTTTCTGTGATTGATTGAGTTTTGTGCTAATGTAGTTGGTATTTGGTATAATTTTACATATTTTAGATAAATCAGAAGTGCACATGCAATATATTTGGGCATTTTCAGTTAGTATTGCTGGGGAAACGGTTAACATACAGTATTCATCATGGGAAGGAAATAGGATGTGTAGCTCAGATCTTTGCCCTGAAATATGTTGTGGAGAAATATCTTGAGAAGGGACAAAAGTTGTATGCTGCCTTCATGGACTTGGAGAAGGCCTATGACAGAGTTGATAGAGAAGGTACCGATATGTAGAAAGTACTTGGAATATACGGAGTAGATAGCAAGTTGCTGAAAGCAGTGAAAAGCATGTATGAGGGTGCAAAGGTGTCAGTATGTGTTAAGAATGAACAGAGCGAGTTCTTTGATCTGAATTTTGGGTTAAAGAAAGGGTGTGTGATGTCCCCGTGGTTGTTCAATATATACTGAACTGTATATGGATGGAGTCATAAAAGAAATGCAAGGATGAGCAGTGGATGTTGGTGTACCACTAAAAAGGGAAGGCAACGAGTGGAATGACAGAGTTGATAGAGAAGGTATGTGGAAAGTACTGTACTGAGAATATATGGAGTAGATGGCAAGTTGCTGAAAGCAGTGAAGAGTATGTATGAGAGTGCAAAGGTATCAGTACGTGTGAAGAATGAACAGAGGGAGTTCTTTGATCTGAATGTTTGGTAAAGCAAGGGTGTGTGATGACCAGATGGTTGTTCTATATATACAGTATATGGATGGAGTCATAAAAGAAATACAAGGAAGAGCAGTGGATGTTTGTGTACTGCTGTTTGCTGATGATATGAATGGGAGTTGCAGGGTCTGGTAAATATTTTTGGAACAGTGTGCGAAAAATGGAATCTGAAGGTAAATGCGGGGAAGAGCAAGGTTATGGTCTTCGAAGGGGTGAAGCCACAAAGTGTGAGGTGAAGTTGAACGGTCAGGCTATGGAGATTGTCAGCTCATTTAAGTATCTTGGCAGTGTACAGAGTAAAGATGGGAGTATGGATGAAGAAGTGTGGGAGAGGGTGCAACAGGGGAAGAGGGTTATAGGAATGCTGAAAGCAGTAACATGAAATAGGGTGGTCAGCATGGAACTGAAGAAGCCATTGCATGACAGTGTGGTAATCCCGACATTGACTTACGGAAGCGAAGCATGGACGTTGTTGGAGAGATTCAAACCAAGACTGAAAGGGATGGAAATGAGTTACTTGAGAAGTGTGTGCAGAGTTACATGGAGGGATAGACAGACGAATGAGGAAGTACGAGAGAGGTGTGGTGTGAATGTACTGGAAAGTGCGAAAAAGAACACCTTGAGATGGTTCGGCCATGTGGAACGTATGGGAAGCGAGAGAATGACTAAGAGCGTGTACGAGTGAGGTGGAAGGACAGAGGGAGAAATAAACCGAGAGAGAGGTGGAAGGATGGAGTTAAGAAGTATATGCGTGAAAGCGGTGCTGGATGGGAGGAGGGGCGTCGACTGACTGGGGACAGAGGTGCATAGGGGTGTTTTGTTCGTGGCCAATCCTTCGGGGATCAAGGCGTCCGTCAATAGATAGATAGATAAATTCATCTTTAGGGCTATTTCTTACATTTTCTTTATCCTGTTAGTGTACTTTATTAAATTTGTTGGTAATGTAGTTGGTAATTGGTGTAATTTTACATATTTCAGATAAAGGATGTCAACAGAATAACAAATGATGAGCTGAAGAGACGTTTAGGTATAAAGAGTATTAGCGAGGAGATGCGTACAAGTAAACTGGGATGGTATGGACATGTGGAGAGAATGGATGAACAAAATTGGGTGAAAAGATGCAGGTCTGCGATTGTGGAGGGAGCTGCACCAAGGGGTGGACCGAGTAAGACCTGGGATCGGACTATACGTGCCGATCTCAAATCCAAAAACTTGACAAGTAAAGCATCCCTTAACAGGGTTACCTGGAACGCCGCCATTAGGAAAAGAGACTGAAACTGCACATCTGTGTGGAGCACTCAGTCTTAAAATGTTATGTACGTATGTATGTAAAAATCTGAAGAGCACATGCAATCTATTTAGGCATTTTCAGTCAGTATTGCTGGGTAAAGGGTTAACATATTAATCTTTTGGAGTATTTCTTCCATTTATTTATCCTGTTAGTGAGTTTTATTGATTTCAGTGCTACTGTAGTGGTATTTGGTGTAATTTTACATATTTTAGATAAATCTGAAGAGGACATGCAATATATTTGGGCATTTTCAGTCAGTATTGCTGGGGAAACGGTTAGCATACTGTAGTCATCTTAGGAAGGGAAGAGGATGTGTAGCTCAGATTTTTGCCCGGAAATGTGTTGTGGAGAAATATCTGGAGAAGCGACAAAAGTTGTATGCTGCATTTATGGAGTTGGAGAAGGCCTATGACAGAATTGATAGAGAAGGTATGTGGAAAGTACCGGTACCGGTACTGAAAATATACGGAGTAGATGGCAAGTTGCTGAAAGCAATTAAGAGCATGTATGAGGGTGCAAAGGTGTCAGTATGTGTGGATAATTAACAGAGCGAGTTCTTTAATCTGAATGTTGGGTTAAAGCAAGGGTGTATGTGATGTCCCGATGGTTGTTCAATATATACCAGTACAGTATATGGATGGAGTCATGAAAGAAATACAAGGAAGAGCAGCGGATGTTGGTGTACCGCTGATAAGGGGAGGAAACGAGTGGAAGTTGCCTCAACAGTACAGTACCAGTACTACTGTTGCTGACAACACAGTTCTGATGAGCGATAGTGAATGGGAGTTGCAGGGTCAGGAAAATATGTTTGGAACAGTGTGTGAAAAAAGGAATCTGGAGGTAAATGCTAGGAAGAGCAATATTATGGTCATTGAAAGGGGTGCAACCATTGAGTGTGAAGTGAGGTTGAACGGCTATGAAGAATGTCAGCTCATTTAAGTATTTGGGCAGTGTGTTGAGTAAAGATGTGAGTAGGCCTATGGATGAAGAAGTGTGGGAGAAAGTGTAACAGGGGAAGAGCGTTGTAGGAACTCTGAAAGCAGTAAGAAGAAACAGGGTGATCAGCATGGAAGTAAAGAAGTCCTTGCATGACAGTGTGGTAATCCCGACATTGACTTATGGGAGGAAAGCATGGACGTTTCTGACTGGGATTGATCATTGATAATCATCGGTTATGCTAGTTGGAAAATTAGTGGGGTAGAATGTAGAGTTCGGGTGTACCGCCAGCCTTGTTTACACTACGCGGAGCGGCGGCGGATGCTGGCCATCATGTTCCCGTCTATTTGACTGCTTTTGGATACAATAATAGGTTGAGGGGGGTCACCCCCCCCATGACATATTGTCATCATCATATATATTGCCAGCAGGAGGCAAATAACCGAGAAAAAAAAACTTCAAAATAGACGCGAACTAAAGGCCGGTTCACACATAGCCGAGTCGGTGCGCGAGTCCAACACGAGTGATGAAATTTTGCTATTCAGCAATGGCTCGTCGATACTCCTCAACACTCGATAGACTCGTGCTACGCTCGTGTATACTCGACACACTCGTGGGTGCTCGCCACGGGGTCCAAAAATGTCATGCATGCACGACATTTTTGGGTCCCGTGGCGAGTACCCATGAGTGTGGCCTAAATACGTGTAGACTCGTGTACATACGTGTTAACTCGTGTTTGACTCTGAATAACTCTTCATTATTCGTGTTAGCTCGTGTTGATTCGTGTAAACCCGTGTAACACTCTTTGGTGATTCGTCACTTTTCGTCATCATTTCGACGTTGACGAAGCAACACGTGTCTACACGCAACAACACGTATGTAACACACATGCAACACGTATCAACAAGAGTAGAAAGCACGAATGTGAGTGCCAAAATTTGGTGCCCCCATGATGCCAGAGTTTACACGATTCAAACACAAGTGAAAACACGAGTAAACAAGAGTAAACACGATCCACTGAGAAAAAAAACACGAGTGTAACACGAAAAAGCAAGTGTCATTTGAAATACCGTTATTTCAAAAATGTAGGAAGAATCAACGAGAGTTTACACGGATGTAACACGAGTCAACACGTGTGCAACAGAGATCCAACGAGAGTCAACGCGTTGTCTTTCGTGTTGATCCGTATAAAAATCGTGTTCATCCGTGTAACAATCGCGTTGACTCGTCCATACTCTTTGTTTACGTGCCCTGGAATGTGGCCATTATTTTTCAAATTTTTGACACTCGTGTTGGGTTCGTATTACACTCGTTTTGACTCTCAGTTACTCGTACAGACTCTTGCATGAACACGTGTTGACTCGTATTGAATCGAGTTAACTCGTGTTACACTCTCCTTGACTCGGGAACAATTGCTACTCGCGGCCGACTCAGCCTCCAGCGACGGCGATAATCGACGAGTGTGACTCGTGTTGGACTCACGCACCGACTCGGCTATTTGTGAACCAGCCTTTAACCACGGTGATCGACATATGTAAACATTACGGCGGCGGTGTCGGCGTCGGACACTTGCGATAATGTTCCCGTCTATTTTGAATGCCATTGGATACAATAATATGTTGAGGGGGGGCTTTGCCCCCATGACGTGTTGTCATCATCATATATATTGCCAGTAGGAGGCAAACAACCAAAAAAATTGCCGCAAAGCCCTCCCCTCACCATATTATTGTATCCAATGGCAGTCAAAATAGACGGGAACATGATGGCAAGTTTCCGTCGCCGCTCTGCGCAGTGTAAACAATGGTAGCGGTACGCCCGAACTCTACATTCTACCCGGCTAGGCCTATATTATAGGCTACAATAAATAAGTAGGCTAGGCTATTTTTTCTATAGGCTATGCCTAGTCTAATATTACAATTTAAGGTAGCATTCAAGTTGACTACAGCAGGACTTACCCTTGACCAGGTATAGGCTATCCTAGTGTTTAATAGGCCTATACCCCTTTGAAAGGACATTAGCCTAGCCTAACCTAACAACCTTACCTAACCTATTATAGTAGGCTATTATGGGTGGGGGCTGCTGCCCCCACACCCCAATTTTTGGTGTATTTGTCTATTTTGTCTGTGAAGTGGGAATTTTTTCAATTTGTCGATAACGAAAATCCTCCATGCGGACTATAGCTTATGGAGAAAAATATGGCGAATCTATTGTTGCCTATTATCTCTAATAAATTGTTTCTCATAATGCTGCAGTAGTGTCGTTTAAAATACCAACCATTTAATTGTGTGCCTTTAAAAATGACCTAAATTAGGCTATAGGCTACTGGAAGATTAGAAGAATCTTTAAGAAAGACTAGGTTAGGGTTATTGTCGTGCCAAAGCTAGATTATAGCCTAAATATAAAAGGAAGTGAATAAAATGAAATATGCCGAAAAAAATCGACGTCAAAATCGACGCAAAGTTAACCGCGACGATCGCCCTATGTAAACATGACGACCGTACACCCGGTAACTACATCCATCCCATTAAAAGTTACTGTGGGACACCAAATATGTTGAGGGGGTCTCTGCGGCTCTGCCCCCCCACGTCGGCCCGTCACGTATTATGATGTACGGTAAGTCATCATCATCTGTGCTAATTCATAGGATCCCCAATTAACCTCTGAAGTGCGCATGGGGGTAATTAGATACCTCTCCCTGTGCGCATGTATTTGAGGTGTTTCCATCACTAAAATATTCATTGTACCATTAATAGCATTAATACTTATCCATATGCACCTATTATGGGTTGATTATAAAGGTATTAACCTGAAACAACAATAAAACGAGTGAAAACAGCGTTTGGATGGTCAAAATCGGAGATATAGCCCGCGAGTTATATAATGTATGGGTGAGGCAAGCTGCTTTCCCGCCAATTTCCCCCAAGGCCACTGAGACACAGTCGATCGATACTCTCTCTCTCTCTCTTGCATTCGCTTGCTATCAGTGATGACCACACCCTGCAACCGGATATCTAATGTTAGCACGAAAATATACCTCAGAATAAGGGAATAACAGGGAAAATAGGTGATAACTGAAGGAGAGGAGGAAAGTGGGGAAGGAGGGGAGGTAGAGGACTGAGATTTTGCATGGATCAGGGGCCAAAAAAAAAAAATCTATGTCAAAAGTTGATTTTTTTTTTCTCTGACTCTTAAAGAGTCTCCCCGCAGTCCGCCGGGGGAACTCTTAAGAGTCTCCCTGCAGTTCCCGGGTTAAGGACAAAGTCAATCAACAGACGAAATAAGCTCCCAAATTACAATAACATAGCGGCCCGCCGTTTATGGGCGACTTTTTACACATCATTTTAAATGTTACTTTCCTGCCCTGGTCTAGGCCTAATAGATTTTTTCAAAGAATCAAACTTAAATTAAAAGGAAGTAGCCTAGCCTACAGTGTATAGGAAGGCTATTCCAACATGCATTCCAGAACTTAGGCTAGCCTAGGCCTAGGCTATATGAAAATTTGTGGGTGGTCTGCCAAAAAAGAATCACTAGGCCTATTAGGCTATGGGTAGGCTAGTATGGGGTGCATTTTGCAAATTTTCTGAACTCTTAGGCCTAGGCTAGGCTAAATTAAAACTCACAAAATCGGAGTAAAACCAGCACTAGAATTTTGTCTTGTCTTGTCTTGGGGCAACCTCAGGCGAATACTCGCCCACTCCGGCCCTACCGTAGTCGCGGAGATCCTATGTCACAATTAAATTAGTTTATAGTTAAGGTTAAAATTCACCACCGTGTCACTTTCATTCTAGGTCATTCGTAGAACCGTAACACTGTAAAGGCAACAACCCAATAGCAGGTCATCAGGTGGTGAACCAGATACCTACAAACCATGGTACTAGGGCCAGAGCAATGTCTTGAAGCGAGGTGCCCTTATCAACCAACCCCAGACAATTCAGTAGGAGCTGTCGGAAGGAATCCATCTTTGAAGACAGAAAGGGACGCCCATCCACATGCTCAGTGACGGGACGAGGCGAGGCTTAGGAGGCATATGTAGGACGACCAGATGTAGGATGTGGAGGGGAAGAGGTACCGTACGACGATACATGGGATGCGGAGACTGCGGAGGGAAGAGCTTGTCAAAGTCATACGGTTCCTCAGGACCTCAACAATAACCGGGGGACGGCCGGTGCGGGCAATGGTCGATCGCCGTAGTTAATATAAGTTCGCGGTCGCGGAGATCCTATGTCACAATTAAATTAGTTTATAGTTAAGGTTAAAATTCACCACCGTGTCACTTTCATTCTAGGTCATTCGTAGAACCGTAACACTGTAAAGGCAACAACCCAATAGCAGGTCATCAGGTGGTGAACCAGAGACCTACAAACCACGGTACTAGGGCCAGAGCAATGTCTTGAAGCGAGGTGCCCTTATCAACCAACCCCAGACAATCCAGTAGGAGCTGTCGGAAGGAATCCATCTTTGAAGCCAGAAAGGGACGCCCATCCACATGCTCAGTGACGGGACGAGGCGAGGCTTAGGAGGCATATGTAGAACGACCAGATGTAGGATGTGGAGGGGAAGGGGTACCGTATGACGATACATGGGATGCGGAGACAGCGGAGGGAAGAGCTCGTCAAAGTCATACGGTTCCTCAGGACCTCAACAATAACCGGGGGAAGGCCGGTGCGGGTGCGGGCAATGGTCGATCGCCGTAGTTAATATAAGTTCGCGTCTATTTTGACGGCGATTTTTGTTGTAGTTAGGCTAGGCCTAGGCTATTTGCCCCCTGCTGGCAATATATATGATGATGACAATATGTCATGGGGGGCGATTGACCCCCTCAACATATTATTGTATCCAACGATCTCTAACCTCTGTATCTCAAAAAGGGCTAGAGCAAATTGGCTGTAAATTTCCACATCTAGGCTATTCCTTGACAGATTTGCTCCCTCCAATTAATATTTATTAGCATAAATTCAGCCTAGTTTAGCCTATAAAACAAAAACTAACATTTGTTTAGCCTAGGCCTACATATAAAAAGAAAAAACCCACTTGTACTGCAATTATAAGCATAAATATGAGTATCTAAGTTACAAAGCAAATGTTTTTGTATAGCCTAAAATAAACCATAAAATTTTAAAATTGTCATCTGTCAACTGTTGAGGTCATAAATATAAAAAAATCTAATACACTAGGAAAAAATGCGTTAAGAGTTGTGTTAGCGGGTCTATCGTCCCCTTTATTTACGTAGTCGCACGCTCGCAGTTACTTTCGCGTCTAATTTGACTGTGGTTATTTGCCCCTGCTGGTGATATAGATGATGATGACAATAAGTCATAGGGCGATAAAGCCCCTTCAACCCATTATTGTATCTCACGGCCAGGCGTTGGGTAAATTGTTTGTTACCGGCCGGCGGATTGATGGTGGCTTTACCAAGTTTACCCCAGCAGTTAAATTAGAAGCGAATGTAGGCCTAACTGCGAGCGTGCGACTAGGCTATATAAACAAAGCTTTTGGTATGCCCACAACTACAACTCTTACCAAAACTGCAATTAGCCTATTTTTGTTTTGTTTTTTCAGTCTAGGCTAAATTGGTGAGGCTATGTCATGTTTACATGGTCGATCGCCGCAGTTTGGTTAGGCCTATTTGCCCCCCTCAACATATTATTGTATCCAACGGCATTCAAAATGGACGGGAACATGATGGCAAGCTTTCGTCACCGCTCCACCACCATGTTTACATGTGTCGATCGCCGTGGTTAAGTTCGCGTCTATTTTGACGGCGATTTTTTTCGGTTATTTGCCCCCTGCTGGCAATATATAAGATGATGACAATATGTCATGAGGGGGGGGCCTCAACAATGACCTCTAACCTCTGTATATCAAATAGGGCTAGAGCAAATTGGCTGCAAATTTCCACATCTAGGCTATTCCTTGACCGACTCTTCCCAAATGGTCGACATATAATGTCACATATTAGCTTGATCACTCTAGGCCTAGTTGTTTTTTAGTTACAGAGGTTATAGCCTAGGCCATGATTTCTTGCCTACTTACAGCGATTAGACTAGGCCTATTGTAGATTGGTAAAATATTTGCTTAACCCGGGAGCTGTGGGGAGACTCTTAAGAGTTCCCCCGGCGGACTGCGGGAAGACTCTTGAGAGTAAGTAAAATAAAAAATCAACTTTTGACATCGAAAAAAAAAAAAAAAAAATTATTTTTATTTTTTTATTTTTTTATTTTGTTTTGGCCCCTGGGCCATGCAAAATCTCAGTCCTCTACCTCCCATCCTTCCCCACTTTCCTCCTCTCCTTCAGTTATCACCTATTTTCCCTATTATTCCCTTATTCTGAGGTATATTTTCGTGCTAACATTAGCGAGTTGCAAGCAGGGTGTTGTCATCACTGATGGCAAGCGAGTGCAAGAGAGAGAGAGAGAGTATCGATCGACTGTGTCTCAGTGGCCTTGGGGGAAATTGGCGGGAAAGCAGTTTGCCTCACCCATACATTATACAACTCGCGGGCTATATCTCCGATTTTGACCATCCAAACGCTGTTTTCACTCGTTTTATTGTTGTTTCAGGTTAATACCTTTATAATCAACCCATAATAGGCGCATATGGATAATTATTAATGCTATTAATGGTACAATGAATATTTTAGTGACGGAAACACCTCAAATACGTCAGCACAGGGGGACGTTTTCAATTACCCCCATGCGCACTTGTTAGGTTAATAAGCCTAGGCTATGCAATTGTCTCGATTTGACTAATTTTACCTAATTAGGCCTAAAGCAGCCTCAGTCTATTCCCAAACCCCAAACAGTATCCCATGTTAAGCCCTAGGCTAGGCCTAGGCCTAATCCCACTCTCAATCAAAATTCGAACTGATAAATTCGTACCTACCGGTATCGCTGCCTAGGCTAGGCCTATATTTTTCGTGAATAGATATAGAAAATGGTTTAAAGGAAAGAGCATCCTATATTATGTTCAAATAATATGTAATAGCACTGTGTATGGTTGTATTACATTTAAATAGTGATAGATGTGTATATTAATGGGATAAATACTCTGAAGTTCACATACGTTCAGAAAATTTTGTGCAACACTGTTGCCAGATACTAATCAATCCCATTATCATTATATCATAATGGATTTTACTCATTTGCATAATTTCAAATACCTAGGACATTAATATAATATTTTCCTATCTTTTTTGTAGTGATATTTGTCTGATTTAGTGGTATATTGGTGTCTGTCTAGGGTTATAATGCATTGTGAAAGTTACCTCTGCATCTCTGACTTGGCTTAAGTACCCCTGCTTTCTTTGAGTACTACACGGCAAGAGAAGCTTTCGGTTCTGTCACAGACTGTCAATTACTGTTCAAGGTAAACACAACTGCTAAATTCAACCTCATGTTCAAATAATATGTAATAGCATTATCTATGGTTGTATTAGACAACAATCGTGATAGGTTTCTATTTTATGTGGATAAATAGTATTAAGCTGAATAAACTAAATACCGAAAGTTCACTAGAGTGGTAGTTGATACATATGAGGGAGGAAGAAGATAGGAAGGAAGGGCTAGGCAGTGTTGCCAGTTGTATCGCTAGATATTACCGCTAGATGTAGAGCTATTTACTTCAATTTAGCAGCCATTTTTTCATATCTAGAGAGATTTACTAGGGATAATTTAAAAATGTCAGACATTCTAGTCATATTACATTGTAAAATTTGCAAAACAAACACCACCAAAACTCTTTAGAAATTGCAGCATTATTCTAACATTGTTTGACTATGTAGCAACATGCTAGCGACTTTTGAGAAAGGATCTAGCGGTATTTTGTGGAGACATACTGGGAGGGAGGTGGTGGTTGCAGTGGTGCCAGTTGTAAAGCTACATATTACCGCTAAATGTAGAGCTATTTACTTCAATCTAGCAGTCATTTCTTTTATATCTAGAGACATTTACTAGGGATAATTTGAAAATTTCAGACATTCTAGTCATATTACATTGTAAAATTTGCAAAACAAACCAACCAAAACTATTTAGAAATTGCAGCATTATCCTAACATTGTTTGGCTATGTAGCAACATGCTAGCGACTTTTGAGAAAGGATCTAGCGGTATTTCGTGGTAACACTTTACGAGGGTTAAAATACGAGTCACACAGGCAATTGCCAAAACTTTAAAGGTCCATATCATTGTTATTAAACTAAGCATTTGGCAAAGGGAGGAATTGTTAAAAACCTTAGCCAATACTCTGTCATTCACCAAAAATAAATTTGAATTTATCATTATTATTTGGTAGGGTAGGTATGTATAGGTAGGTTGCCTAAATAATTGCTGGAATTCGTAGGGACTCGAACGGTTTTGAGAGAGTTAAATAAAAAAACAAAAGATAGGACTGAATAATAAAGAGATTATGTTATTAAGCAAAACTGGGGGATGCGTGGAAGCCTATAGACTGTAGACGGTAAACTTTGTGTGTGGTAGCGAATTCGGTTTTAAAGTAATTTAAGAATAGACAGTTTTCAATGCTGCGGCCAAACTATTCCACCTATTTATATTTTTTTGGTATCAAAACGTTCGGTATCGCGAGCCTCACCCAACTACGCAAGCATGGCTCTGATCATCGGCGTAGTTTTCAAGATGTGGAATTTTAAGTGGAATTCGAGGTTTTTTCAAGATTGCCGGAAAAAAACCCACGTGCAAAAGCAAAACCTTCTCTATAAAATTTGCGGAGCATTAGTAGGGGAGTGCGTATGCCAAAGCCCAGTTGTTTCCTGTGAGTGGGAGAGACGGTATTTAAGCGTCAAGTTTTTCGGGAAATCGGCTGCCACGGACCTGTTTGGCCACCATGCCGGATGTTTAGCATATCAAAAGTTGCCCAATACAAAAACGCACCTCTTGTGAAAGTTTTATCCCGATCCAAAAAGCGGTTCTGGAGTTATTGCGTCGAAACCGGCGCGTAAGAAGAATTTGGATGAAATTCCAGGTTTAATGATTACAATAGGGGTTCCCCGTAGGGGACGAACCCCTAATAACGGGAAAGTAAAGAAGATTAGAAGATAGACTGATACAATTTGCCAATTCTTGGGCTGGAGACCTGGATAGAACAGGACTGAGAATATGCTGAAAGGCAGGTGTCTTGCACTCGCTGCAAGGGAGGGAATATGCACTAAGAGAGCTCTGAAATACACTGATTGTTGTAATAGAGATAGAAGAGTAAACGAGATGCAACATTGCGGCGATTGTAGGGAGCTAGTAAAAGGAAGTGAGTTGATGAAGCGAAACACTTTTGACTTTATTCTTTCGAGAAGTGAGGTACGGGTGGAGCCTCCCCACACAAGCGAACAATACTCGATACATGGGCGCACTGTGCCCCTATCCAGAGCAAGAAGCTATGCGGGGGTGAAGAACCCACATAGACGGTTGAGCATACCTACCTTTTGGGAAGCTCTCTTAGCAAGAGTAGTAATATGATTTTTCCATTAAAGTCATATATTATAATTTGGCTTTCGTATTCTCTATCATGGGCTCGATCAATAATCCCTGGCCTCGATTTTATAGTTAATTCATAATCTTGCTTATCATGAACAACAGCATTTTTTTCAAACAACCTTTCGTCTTAGTAATTGCTGAAACGTATTAGCAACAAGGTATTTTCTCTATTTGGGTAGTATATAGACAGTAAGAGTTGCTTTGATTATTGGCAACGTATCAAAATAGTAGATACATTTGTAATTGGATTTGTATATATATAACGTTTTAATTAAAGCAATGTATGGCACACCAGAACATATTTTGTAAAAGGAAGGCTAACTACATAGACTGAAAAACTGCCCCTCAGATCTACAGTATACCACGGTCCCCCACCTGACCTTATCCCCTTCTGTACCGGCTACGTCTTTTTAGCTTTATTCTGGCTACGATTAGAAGATTTGTGTGCAATTTAAAGAGGGCCTCCAGCAATTAACAGGTTCGAAATCTTCTCGCTTAACCCATTTTTCTACCACAGATCCTTCTTAAACTACACAAAATCGTCTAAAAATTGCTACACTAAAATCGAAGAGACGTCGCCGGTAAAGAAGGCGTTATGGCTAATATAGACTCTTTCCTACAATGAGTTCAAGCTCTAACATCACATTTGATATTATAGCTAACCTAGCACCTTAACATTTATTAGTCAGATCGATAGTTAATTTGTAATACCATTTGTAATCTTATAGCCAGCCTTGAATTTAGTCTATCACGAGTTACAACTATAAACCTTTTGTTAATCTGATAGCTAGCCCAGAATGACAAAAATCTAACGACCTAACAACCCAAATGATTATATATTGTGGGGTTAGTAGCAGCCTTCAACCTCATCCAGTTACGGTAATTAATGTGGGAAAGTTAATAAGAACTGTTCAGGTGGGGGCTGGTGAAAACAACTCAATACACCAACATTATCGTGCACAATTATATAACACAGAGATTGTAATGCAACTGGTACATATAATCAGTGTGTTATCATTGTTTTGTTTAATATGTCGAACACATTCATTTATTTACTATTATGATTTGTTTTAAATAGGCAGTATAAATATTAATTATCATCTACTATATAATGAATGCCAAACATGTGGACCTGTAGCCATGATATTAAATGTAATTCAAATGCACAAAAACATCCAAATTGAAAAACAAAAACATTGTCCCATTAATAGAAAGTGTCCAGTAACTGCAAATTAAAATCCGGTTGAATCACTAAATGTATTACGAAAATGCTTAATTGTGAACTACTGGGAGAACATAAAAGTAAAGGTGAATGCATCAGGGTAAAAAGGAAAACACAGCGGGTAAGGAAAATATGAACACATATACCAGCATGAGTCCAAACAATAAAGGTGTGAGAAAATTCGAGTGAAAAAGAGAGCAGTTGAGAGGAAATGGGAGGCAATAAAATGCTTGGAGGGATATGAAAGGACTCCCCCCCCCCTCCTCCTTCTCTATCCCCCCCCCCCCCTTCTCTTTCTCTCTCTCTCACTCTCTCGTGAAATAATGTACTAAAAACACAACATATATTCAACTCATTTATAATAATAGTTTACTGAGATTGAATATAAACACAATATACAATCGTGGGCGTAAGTGAAAGCAGAAGACTATATAGCTATTGCCAAATGACTAAGTAATCGAATCAAGCAGCCCAACCTCATACAAGAAGGCAGTTCACCCTCCAACCTTTATACCGGCATCAGTTCATTTAACACCTTATGTACTGTACCGGCGCCGTCTGTTTAACTTTATTTTTACTAGTATTAGACGATTTTATTCAGTTTAAAAATGGCCTCCGGCAATTTAAAGGCTTCAAACTATCTCACTTAACCCTTTTTATTACCAAAGATCCTCCTCAAACTGCATAAAATCGTCTAAATATTGCTAGAATTAAATTGAAAACACGTCGCCGGTACAGAAGGGGTTAAGGCCTTTCTTAATTTTGTCACAGTATTTTGTCAGAGTTTCCTTCCCCTTGGTGTACAGCCTTGACAATGCTGATAAGCTGCACCTTCAAGTACCTTGGATGGCAGCATGATGGTGTTATGTAGATACGTATAATACACCCTTAAATACGTCTTGCATTTCGTCCTGTACTGGTTCATGAGCCTGTCTTCTCACATTTGACACTCGGGAACAATCAAAATGGGGATAGCGGTGTTAACGGTCCTGGCTCGACAGCTGACCAAAGCAAGGGCACTAATGTATACCCAAACAGTTTAAGGGGGACGTACTCTCTTTTTCTGGACCCCCTTCTCCCTCATGTTTAGCATATTAGTTTTTGAGATTTTAAGACGTTCTGCCCTTTACTGTGGCGATTTTAACACCTTTAGCTCCGTTTCGTTGTCAATTTTAAGACCTATCGTGCCATTAGGTGTCAAATGTGTCCTGGCGAGCGATAGCTAGCCTGTAACTATATGAGAAACCGGCCTTTGGCCGGATTTTTATTTTACCGAAAAATTTACAAATTTCTATTGAGAGAGGGGGGGGGGGGGGGGTCTGGGTTTTTTTTTCTAAGTTTGATGGAGGTCTGACAGGAAACTAAAATATATATGAATAGGCCTACATGAATTAATAGACGAAAAAAAAAAAACAGACACGAACTTGACATTAATGTGAACCTCTTAACTTCTTATAACTCGAAATGAATGAAAGCAATCGGGCTGAATTTTATATCATTTGGGTAGAGTCCACCAGGAAATAGGTGTGGATATCAACAGCCAGTTTGCTCAAAGTCCTTTGGAGTTACGAAGAGGTCAGAGATCGAGATAATTGTCAAGTTCGTTGGCGCTACCTTTTGCCCCTTAACCTCTAACACTCAGCCACCTATAAATAATATTAGTACAGCTATGTGGGGAAATGTGTAACCTAGAAAAGCTGCACTAATCGGAACAAACCTTCTACGGAGGTTGTTAACAGTTTTATATTGAGAGGTTTAAGGAAGTATTTATTACACTGTTCACAGTTTGTAATAAGATCGATGAATTATGCAATATTTGTTTAATGTATAGATAATACTACTCAGGAATGAACTGAAAGAAGTTTGAAATAGTAACTACTCATTGTAACTCTATGCAATGCTCTTCTTACACTGCTGTATATGCTTTTGTCCTTCTTCAATACTCTCTCTCTCTCTCTCCGAAGTTGTAAACAGTTCTTCAGTTGAGCAGTTCAAGAAGAAAGTAGATAATATTTTGCACACTGTAATGAGTGTAGTGCACTAAACAGTCTCTCTCCTTCCACTTCGACTATTTCCTCGAAATGGACCGCAAGGTCTCCGAGATACTAACTATTCCTTATAACTCCTTGTAACTCTTCCAATCCACCTCCCTCAGGGCAAATATTTGCCCCTCTGTGTTCTTTCCGTTCTCGTTACTCTTTACACACACAACACACACACACACACACACACACACACACACACAGAAACAAAAGTCAGTTACATTATCCTTTTTTGTTCAATCAATCAATCAATCAATCAATCAATTCTCTCTCTCTCTCTCATTTTATATTCATGGCCTGCCTCCGACTGAATTTATCTTTATTTGGCATTCGCCTTTTTGCCTCCCTTTGGCATCATCTGGATCATCACCGACCCTACCACACACACACGAACACACACACCCTCGCACACACACACACACACACAAACACACACAGTATGTCAAATTATCACGTTTACTCTCATTCATACTCACACTCTTTCTCACTCACTCTTTCGCACGCTTGATCTTTCTCATTCACTCATCCTCACGTTCACTCATTCTTACTCACTCTTTATAATTAATTCACTCTCTTTATCACTCATATATATACTATACACAGATACACCAGGAGACAGACACACATACACAGTCTATCTCCCACAACCACAAACATACACATACTGTATACACACACACACACACACACACACACAAGAATATCCAGTCACAAAAACAGACAAATGCATACATATATACCATGTTTTATATCGGCATGTCCATTGATCAATCTATCTATTTATCTGTCTGTCTATCTATATTTCTTACTGTCTATCAATCTATTTATCTATCTATCTATCTGTCTTACTGTCATCAATCTATCTATGTATCTGTCTGTCTATCTATATTTCTTACTGTCTATCAATCTATTTATCTATCTATCTATCTGTCGTACTGTACATCTATCTATCTATCTATTTATCTGTCTGTCTATATGTCTTACTGTATCAATCTATTTATCTATCTATCCATCTTACTGTACATCTATCTATTTATCTGTCTGTCTATCTGTCTTACTGTCTATCAATCTATTTATCTGTCTATCTATCTATCTATCTATATGTCTTACTGTCTATCAATCTATCTATCTGTATATCTATTTGTATTACTGTACATCTATCTATCTATCTATTTATCTGTCTGTCTATCTATATGTCTTACTGTCTATCAATCTATCTATCTGTTTTACTGTACATCTATCTATCTATCTATCTATTTATCTGTCTGTCTATCTATATGTCTTACTGTCTATCAATCTGTTTATCTGTCTATCTATCTATCTTACTGTACATCTATCTATATATCTATCTATTTATCTGTCTATCTTCCTATCCATTTATATATCCTAGTTGTGGGTCTCTCACTCTCTGCTTAACTAATGTATTCAACCTTAAGAGCCTATTATCTCCCGACCTACCTCACAAACCCACTCAGCTAATTATACACCTTTTAATCTCTCTCTCTCTCTCTCTCTCTCTCTCTCTCTCTCTCTCTCTCTCTCTCTCTCTCTCTCTCTCTCTCTCACACACACACAAAGACACTAGCACACACATACGCACACACTTGTTTATTAATTTATTAATACTGCCTTATGTGTTTGACTATGTGTGTGTGTCATCTCTCTCCCGAGGACAGCCATGAACATAAATGTAGATCCGACAAGAACCAAATATATTATTAAAGAGCGTTCGTTCCGAGTTCTAAAATAACAAATTTAAAGGTGTTCTATGCAAACGCTCGTAGCATAGCAATACATTTTCAGATTTAGAGGAGCTAGTGTTTACAGAAAATTATGATGTGATTGGCATAACAGAATCTTGGCTCAATACAGAAGATAGAGACTTTTTAGCAGAATATTCACTTCCCGGTTGCATATTTCCGAAGTCGAGACTAGTATATTATATCATAGGGGAAATTAGGACCAATCAGAAGCCGCAGTGGCAGTGACGTCACCCACAAGGGGAGGAGCCAGTCTGTCTGTCACTCTCTCTCTCTCTCTCTGGGTGAGGAGCCTGCCTGCCTCTCTTTGGTTTCTCTCTCTCTCTCTGGTAAATAGAAGAAGTAAGTCACCTAGTATAACAAGTTATTTCAAATATTAACTACATTAAGGATACATTATGATTGTGCTATGTTATGGTTATGAGTAAATAAGAGTAGCCTACCGTATTACGCGTATTGCACAGCCATGGACAGAAATTCCTTGACAATTTTAGAAGGCACAATATTATTTCACTGGCGAACTATATTGATTCCTGTGACACTTAAGCAGTTAACCTGTGCTGATAATTTCAAGAAGGAACTTAAGTCACTCATATCTAAAGGGTTATATATACAGTGCCTATACATTACTTTATTTTAAATGTCATTAACACATTAACATTATCAGATAGTACAAAATATATTAAGCATCAAATGTTATGAAATAGTTAATGGTTTAAGTGCATAAGATAGAGCCAAAGGCTAATTAGTAGGCTATATAATTATACGATAGTGTTAGTGAGTTGGGCCTAGGCCTATAGGCTACTTAGGCCTTATAATTAGGGTTGGGTGTGAAGGGGATCTGCCTTGTGTGAGCCAATCGACTTTCTGTAGACCCCCATTTTCTTTTATTCTTATGTATGACAGCTATTTCTATATTTTGCTAAATATTACTTTTATTGTAGTCGATATGTTATGATGTGATAATGTTCATGAATATTTATATAAGTACAGTAGTGGTTAGGGCTACTTGAACACCTCTTAACCCCATTATATCCAGGGCGGTACAATATTGTACCGCCCTCGGTACTTTAAGCCAATATAATATGTCATTTTTAAATAAAGCACAATGTTACAACTAATCCTGATCAAGACACTGGGAACACAACAAATAATGATTTTAAGCAAAAAAACAATGAGTTCAATCAGCCTGTTCTCTAATATTAACGATTTTTATCGTGAAAGGCGCTGAACATAAAGAAACCATACGATATGAAGTGAGACATTTGGCATAAAGGTTACACTCACCCGTAAGGTTGGACTGTGATTCCAGATGTACGATGAGATATAATTGTGAATTTTGTTATTCCCTTCATATCAATCTATCACTTTCTCTCCTATCATTGATCTTTACTTATTCCCTTAGTCTATGTCTCGATTCAGCCACCCCCAGAGCTATGGGGTATGTGCCTGAGTGTATATACATACATACTGTACATACATCCATACATACAGACATACATCTGATTCTGTAGGCCTACATACATAATATTATGGAATGAGATCATTACATATGCGGAGAGAGAGAGTGAAAAGTGACCATTTATAGTTTATTTACGTTGTGCATGAATGTAAATTTAAATGATAATGATAAATAAAACAGGAACTATTTGAAACAATTTAACTGTCTAAGAAGAACTGGCAACACCCTCCTCCTCAAATCTTCGGACGAAAGATGCCAGAATCGCAAAATTTTCATTGTTTACTCATTGCTTTTCAAGTAAAGCCATAATTAATGGGAATAACATATTGTACTCTGGATGCTTATTTAATCTAGACAGATACTATGCGAATAAATATTGATAACTTGTTATACAAGGTGACTTACTTCTTCTATTTACCAGAGAGAGAGATAAACAAACGAGAGGCAGGCAGGCTCCTCACCCAGAGAGAGAGAGAGAGAGACACAGATAGACTGGCTCCTCCCCTTGTGGGTGACGTCACTGCCACTGCGGCCTCTGATTGGTCCTAATTTCCCCTATGATATTATACTAGTCTCGACTTCGGAAATATGCTTCCCGGTTATGTAATGTTTGAGAAAAGCCGAATCAATAGAAATGGAGGTGGCGTTTTACTTTATATCAAAGAAAGTCTTAACCCTACCCTCTTGTCAAAACCTCAAATTGTGAACGTCGACACATCTTTTGTGCTAATGAAGAATAATAAAGGTACAAAAATAATACTTGCGTTAATATACAGACCTCCAGCTCAATCAGTGCAAACTGACCAAGAAATTTACGAACAAATTGCAGATGTAAGTAACTCACAAGATACCGTAATTTTTGGCGACTTTAATTTACCTGTGACCAAGTGGGGCGATACTCTTACTTCACACCCCGGACATGACTTGTATACGAACTTGCAAGAGAGTTCGCTTTATGAATTTGTTCGAACGCCGACTCGTGGTAATAACGTTCTTGACATTGTACTTGCAACAAAAGAAGAATTAATAGAGAATTTGAATGTTGGTGATGAATTCAGTAACAACGACCATCATCGTACGATAACTTTCACTTTAAAGTTTACTAGTAACGAACCAAATAGTAGCATCGAAAAAGTCCCTAATTTCAAGAGAGCAAACTTTCATAAACTTAGAGCTATGTTTAAAGAAACTGACTGGATCTCTTTAATTAACAATAACGACATAAATACATCTTGGAAGTTATTCGAAACCACTTACCTAATAGCAGTGCAAGACTGCATACCATCGAAAATACGGCGTCCAGGCCATAATAATAAGCCCAAATGGTGGAATAAAGATATTTCAAACTGTCTCCTTGCTAAAAAATTTGCTAATGATATATTAAAATCCTCACAAAATGAACGAACGGGTGAAATTTGTAGAGCAAAGCCAAAAAGTTAATTAAGCAAAGTAAAAAGACCCTAGAGTTACATATTGCGAATCAAAGTAAAACAAACCCAAAAGAATTCTATAGTTATATCAGAAAGAAAAAAGTAGTTACTTCAACTGTTGGACGTTAGTCGATGAAAATGGAGAATACACCAAAGACGAAGTACAAATGAGTAATGCCCTCAATACCTTCTTTGCATCAGTTTTTACAACAGAAGACCTCAGTGATATCCCTACACCATCGCCGATTCAGATTGATAATTCAGATGTTCTAAGCAATATCACCGTTACGGAGAGAGAATTATTGAACTGTTTAGATAAACTCAAGGTAAATAAAACGCCTGGACCTGATACAATCTCGCCTAGAGTTCTAAAGGAAGCTAAGGATGAGCTCTCCAAACCACTGACATTACTATTCAATAAATCCTTGCAGTCTGGAACTATGCCTGATCAGTGGAAGCTAGCCAACGTAACACCGATATTAAAAAAAGGCAGCAAATACCTACCCAGTAACTATCGTCCAATTAGCTTAACCTCAGTTGTATGTAAAATGCTAGAAACGGTCATAAGAGACAGACTCGTAAATCACTTAGAGGAAAATAACATACTTAAAGATACTCAACACGGCTTTCGTAAAAAAGTTCCTGTTTGACAAACCTCTTAGACTTCTTCCACGATATCCTCAACCTCTACGCTGAGAGTAAAGCTGTAGATATTATATACCTTGATTTCCAAAAGGCCTTTGACAAAGTTCCCCACAAACGTTTACTGCTAAAACTAAAAGCGCATGGAATACAAGACGGTGTGTTGAAATGGATATAAAATTGGCTCAGTGAATGAAAGCAAAGAGTAGTCATAAACGGTAAGTCATCTAAATGGACCAATGTAAGTAGCGGGGTACCACAGGGATCGGTACTAGGACCAATTCTCTGTCTAATTTACATCAACGACATAGATGAGGGTCTCACCTGTACAATCTCAAAATTTGCTGACGATCCAATAATTGCAAATAGCGTACTCTCAAAAGAACAAGTTGACGATATGCAACACAATCTAGATAAATTGTCATGTTGGGCCCAAATTTGGCAAATGAGTTTCAATGCGGATAAATGTAAAGTACTACATATCGGATACCTAAATGAGAAAGCAAACTATTCGATGAATGGCACTCAGCTTAAGAATGTAAATAGAGAAACCGATCTGGGAGTAACAATATCGAGTAACCTAAAACCGAGTCAACAATGTTCAGAAGTTGTTAAAAAGGCAAACAAAATAATTGGCTTTATAGGCAGGTCATTTGAGCATAAATCCAAAGAAGTTATCCTAACCCTTTACAATTCCTTAGTCCGCCCTCTTCTGGAATACTGCGTTCAATCCTTGTGCCCTTATTACCAAAAAGATATAAACAAGCTAGAACGATTTCAACGTAGAGTTACCAAAATGATACCTAGCCTAAAGAACAAACCATACGAAGAGCGTCTTAAAGAATTAAATCTATTTCCTTTAACCCAGCGCATATTAAGAGGTGACTTAATTCAAGTGTTCAAAATCATCAAAGGCATCGACAATATGAACTGTAGTAAGTACTTCACTGTCGACCAATCTAATTACACGCAGGGAAACGGTTGCAAAATTATTGCTAAATCTTTTAACTCACAAAAATCTAAGAATTTCTTCTTCAATCGAGTTGTCAACTTGTGGAATGGGCTTCCCCGAGACGTTATAGACTGCAGCACCGTTGATTCATTTAAACTCCGCCTAGACAAATATCTCGCATCAAACCCGCGACTGACTGCGTTTGTAAATGAATAACTTTATTTTATCCTCCCCACAGTTACTAACCCCTCTGTCCCCTACTAACTTCCTAATCCTGCCACGGACATTAGTTCCCTTTCCAATGTTCCCTTACCCACTCTAAACCACTGTTTGGACACTTGATCCTCAGTGTTTTGGAGGACAAGCAGCCTAGAAGGGTCACTAGATCTGTTGTTGCTTGATTTTCTTTGTACTCCTTTGTACTACCTTATCTAGTCACCAGTCCCCTATTGTATCACCAAACTTCCCATATCGTCTGCATCTTCTTTCCCACCTTCTCCCGTGTGTGTGTGGTGTGTGTGTGTGTGTGTGAATCTCTCTTCTCATCACTTTTAATGAAGTTCTTACTCTATTTATCTTCACTATGTCCCCGCTTTCTCCTATTTATGTCCTTGTCTTTATCGAAAATGTGCATATTTCTTAAAATTCTCTTTTACATCATTCAACATACCTTTAGTCTACCATAATATCACCTACCATCTTGCCTCGTATTACCTTACATGTGTATGTATGTACGGTACGTGCGCATGAATATATTTATATTTCTTTCTTAACTAGTCTCCAGTCTTCTAGTTTTTGTCAGATTTCTTCTATCGTCAATATCATATTTCTCGCTTTCCTCCTCCTCCTCGTTTTCTTATCTTCCAAACAATTTCAAACTTTAAATAGCGCTTGTTTAGCTTTCCTCTCCATCAAACGCTCTCACCGTTTACATTTCCTTCGTAACTATAGTCTACAGTTCTCTAATTTCCCACCATGCGTCTATCAAAAATGCAAATCTAATATATGTAATTAAATTAACCTATATCGAAAATCAATCAATATATATATATATATGTTTCTAGTCTCTCAGTGGGGATCGAACCATCGACCATCAGGATGATAGCCGACGCTTTAATCAATTACACCACGGCAGTCTAAAAGACACTCAGCCTTCTATCCTATTTATGTTAGGGAGAAGGGAAACCCACTAGGCGAATATATTTCAATTCAAACCTAGTTGTAGGATCCATATTTCCAGAATACCATACACGGATTTTTGAGTGTCCCGACGCAACTCGGGTAGAAATTGATTTCATTTAATTCTAACCCACAAAGCATGAGAGTTACAAATATTGAGAATATATCACAAATACACGTGAGCCACTAAATGTTTCTAGTCTCTCAGTGGGGATCGAACCATCGACCATCAGGATGATAGCCGACGCTTTAATCAATTACACCACGGCAGTCTAAAAGACACTCAGCCTTCTATCCTATTTATGTTAGGGAGAAGGGAAACCCACTAGGCGAATATATTTCAATTCAAACCTAGTTGTAGGATCCATATTTCCAGAATACCATACACGGATTTTTGAGTGTCCCGACGCAACTCGGGTAGAAATTGATTTCATTTAATTCTAACCCACAAAGCATGAGAGTTACAAATATTGAGAATATATCACAAATACACGTGAGCCACTAAATGTTTCTAGTCTCTCAGTGGGGATCGAACCATCGACCATCAGGATGATAGCCGACGCTTTAATCAATTACACCACGGCAGTCTAAAAGACACTCAGCCTTCTATCCTATTTATGTTAGGGAGAAGGGAAACCCACTAGGCGAATATATTTCAATTCAAACCTAGTTGTAGGATCCATATTTCCAGAATACCATACACGGATTTTTGAGTGTCCCGACGCAACTCGGGTAGAAATTGATTTCATTTAATTCTAACCCACAAAGCATGAGAGTTACAAATATTGAGAATATATCAAAAATACACGTGAGCCACTAAATGTTTCTAGTCTCTCAGTGGGGATCGAACCATCGACCATCAGGATGATAGCCGACGCTTTAATCAATTACACCACGGCAGTCTAAAAGACACTCAGCCTTCTATCCTATTTATGTTAGGGAGAAGGGAAACCCACTAGGCGAATATATTTCAATTCAAACCTAGTTGTAGGATCCATATTTCCAGAATACCATACACGGATTTTTGAGAGTCCCGACGCAACTCGGGTAGAAATTGATTTCATTTAATTCTAACCCACAAAGCATGAGAGTTACAAATATTGAGAATATATCACAAATACACGTGAGCCACTAAATGTTTCTAGTCTCTCAGTGGGGATCGAACCATCGACCATCAGGATGATAGCCGACGCTTTAATCAATTACACCACGGCAGTCTAAAAGACACTCAGCCTTCTATCCTATTTATGTTAGGGAGAAGGGAAACCCACTAGGCGAATATATTTCAATTCAAACCTAGTTGTAGGATCCATATTTCCAGAATACCATACACGGATTTTTGAGTGTCCCGACGCAACTCGGGTAGAAATTGATTTCATTTAATTCTAACCCACAAAGCATGAGAGTTACAAATATTGAGAATATATCACAAATACACGTGAGCCACTAAATGTTTCTAGTCTCTCAGTGGGGATCGAACCATCGACCATCAGGATGATAGCCGACGCTTTAATCAATTACACCATAGAAGGCTGAGTGTCTTTTAGACTGCCGTGGTGTAATTGATTAAAGCGTCGGCTATCATCCTGATGGTCGATGGTTCGATCCCCACTGAGAGACTAGAAACATTTAGTGGCTCACGTGTATTTGTGATATATTCTCAATATATATATATATATATATATATATATATATATATATAAACAACCTTGAACGCCATTTTGTAAGCTTAGGTAAACCGAACCCTAAGGGCATTTATACCTACTGCATTACATAAATAACAAAACAGTTTCTTAGTAGTTCTTCCTTATTCACCATCCTAATCCCTCAAAAAATCAGGCTGTTGTTGTTTTTCCTGTTAATTCCTTGCAATCCTCGCTTCCCCACTACTCTCTCCCACAATCACGCCTATCTTTGCTTTCCATTGCCTCCTATTTTCGCTGTTTACTGTTATCTATTCCCATCCTCTTTGGCGTCCCTCTTGACTTTTAAACAACTGAAGCATATGTAAAGTAAATATATGTGGTGGAATGGTCGTGTTACTTAACAAGTAACCATAATGTCTCGGGTTAATATCCTGAAGTATCATGGGAAGATACTATTGAGATGGAATTTGTCCCGTACTTAGTTACAACACTGCTCCACAATGACAACCATGGAGAATGCATAAATATGAGATGACAAGACAGATGCGTTGCTGATTTAGGAAGCCAAACGAAATGCTGAGTTAACTGCCAGACATTATGGGAGGCCAAACGAGCGTCCATCCAGCTGCAAAATCACAACTTAGAATAATACCACCCGATTTGGTCATGCACAATGATCATATTTATAGAATATAGAAGGCCTATACCTGGAGGGAGAGTTGGATATGAAAAAAAAAAAAAAAAAAAACTTATAAATATTATCGAATAAGGCGTTAAATAGCATTATTCCTTTCCCCTTCTAGCATTCCAATCCAACACTCCTATCTATTCCCTTCCTTCCTCTTTTCTTCATTATCTCCAAGTTATCAATGCCAAACACTAGCGGTATATTAATCTGCTGTCCAAAGCTTCAAAAGTCCAATAGATAAATATTTCGCCTCAAATCTTCCGCTGGTTGTATTAGTGACCAAAAGAGCACAATGTCTCACAAGTGTGATGGTGAACTGGCCAGGAAACTCTATTATGCTGCCAGCACATTATTTGTTTACACTGTAGCCATGTTCACTAATTCATCTGCCACATTTGTTGACAAAAATTATCCAAATTTCTATTATATTATGAATTGTCTCTTAATCACTGATTATATACAGTACATATATATATATGTGTTTAAATACTCCCAGCCGGACTCGAACCACCGACAGCCAGGGCGAGTGTAGTGGTTAAATCATGGGCACTCGTTCTGACTGTCGGTGGTTTGAGTCCGACTGGGAGTACAGAGACATTTAGTAGCTCACGTGTATTTGTGAGGCATACTTTACAGTATATATATATATATATGTATATATATATATATATATATATATATATATATATATATATATATATATATAGAGAGAGAGAGAGAGAGAGAGAGAGAGAGAGAGATAATGTGTATGTGTCTGTTATTTTACAAGATTACAAGAACTCTCCCATGGATTATATACTATTACCAACCCACCACACACAGCGGTTTGACCAGTCCTTTAACCACTACACTACGAATAGGTTATAAGATTTTTCATTTGGGACTAGCTATATTTGGCGAGAATTATATTATCTACTACATGTTCACCTGCTTGTTTGGATATTTTACACACCATGGAGCAAATTTGCAGGTAGTTTGGGACTTGGTCCTTAAACAAAAAAATATATAATAATAATAATAATAATAATAATAATAATAATAATAATTATATATATACATATATATATAATATATATATATATATATATATATATATATATATATATATATATATATAATAAAACAAAAAATCCAGTGGCATTATCCCTCTGTCATTAATGGATCATTAATTGAAAACATATTCTGTACAGATACTTCTACTTAATAATTGGTGATTCATTAAAATATCCACAATAGTCTATAACTATACCGAACTTTAGAAAATGCTTCATATAGGCCTACTGTATATGTTATGTAATTACTATAATTAATTTATGTTCCTATATCTAGTGAGCAGATCTCCACTTCCTCACCAAGGTTTTCTTATCGTCAGCATCTTCCTTCCTACCGTTCCTCCCTTCCCTCAACCACTCTTTTAATACTTTCTCTCTTCTCCTATCTTCACAATCTCCTCGTTATCTCTTATCGACACTATTCCTGCCCTGAGTATCTCCTTACTTTCCCTAGTTGGCCAAGATACACAAATAAGAAAAAGGAATACAAGATGCAAAGCATTTGGAAGTATTTCCTTCGACATCATGAGCTAACTCTCTTTATCAAGTCTACAGTTTTATAGTTTTTCGCTAACTTTTTTCATATCGTCCGCCTTTTGCTGCTCCCGCCCACTCCCAATTCTCAATCACTGTAATCTATGGTCAAACACTATGTCATCGATCTATACCTATCGATCACAATCATCTTGAAATGTTACTTTACTTATACTTATTGGGAGATTATTTAAAACGTGTTTAAAGCACTTTTATATGGTTTAATATAATATTCAACAGCTCGTATAGATATTACTGAAGTATAATGCGAAGCATCACTATTTTAGCCAACTGTTCCTACTTCTTTCTTACGTTCACCATCCTGTTAATGAGCTATGATAGACGTCGGAGCACCACACAGAGCGGCAGTGGAGTATAAGATAATGGGCCATTATTCACTTTACGCCATTTAGGTACAGTAGCAGACAAGACAAACTTAACCATCATTCATCATCTCCCTCTTAATGAGCTGTGATAAACGTCAGACCCACACACACACACAAACACATTGGAATAGGAACGAACATGCAATTATACATTTAACCCTCTCTCACTATCATACCATTAATGAATACCGAACACTTTTACGACGAGTGCGAAATAGCTAACATTTACTGGTGAAACCTATATAAATTTTATGGTGGGCGAAACGTAGTGGCTTGTTGAACGCAGCAAACCAATTTGTTCAGAGTGTACATACAGTATATATATTCAAATATCTAGATTGTAAGACCCATAATAGTGGTGGCTCGATCCACAATGTCGTCTTGGCACGGCATATGAAGTAGGGATTTTCTCATCAAAAATAGATGGCACTCTTTATATTTATACAGGGGATGAAACTAGATCTTCAAGACATTGGTGTTTTCTATGTTGCTAAATGGATGCAGGACCTAGACACTAAATAGTGACTTGAAGATACATATCAGCTCTTTTGGTACCAATTGTCTCCACTGGATCATGGGATACCGTTGGTATGACCACATATCAAAACAATGTTTCCTCTCAGAAATTGACTGGAGACATTTTAGGTGTATAGTTCATGAGCGCCTACTTTGGCTACGAGGGCAAATGGCCAGTCTCCATGAAGTTATACCCAGCTCATGGGCTGGTTTTGGTGGGTGACAACCCATTGTGAAGAAGTCCTCCAGGAAGACCATGTTTCTCATCGATCACTCATGTAGAGAGGTACTTGGCCTGGAGCCTTGTCCAGGGGGACACCGGGATTGACGGGGGGGGGGGGGGGGGGGGGGCATCAGCCCCGTCTGATGGCTTAAGACTGATAATTACAAAATTAAGCCAATATAAACTCTAGTATACGGTATATACTGTATACGAGCACAGACTGATTAAATTGGCAACTAGGCTATAGTTATTTACCGCTGCTCCCTGGTGACTTGGATCGAGCTGTGTGACATACGACCAGTCGGCCCTGATAATACCAGGATGAATGATGTACTTAAAGTGGTGAATACACAAACAGGAAGAGACCAGGATTGAATTTACGTTTCAAATTATTGGTATTGAGGAAAGGGCAGATTGCTATGATGTTGCAAGTAGAGTCCAATACTTGCTTTGTGTCGCATATCGAAGGTATTGTGGTTAAAGGTTCAGTTGTGGTAAGCTAAATTAAGATAGACTGTGGAAGTTTTGTGTTTGATAAAAATAGAATATATAATACCTTTTAAGTTATGTAAAAGAAACTGACAGCATACGTTATATAAGGTTTGAACAAAGTGAATATGATTAGCTTAGAGTGAGTTAGTTTGGTGACCCACATGGAAACCTCGAGACCTCTATAGCAGATGTTGAGGACTTTGTACAGTGGTAAATAAACTGTCTTAGATGCCCATCTTATTATTAGCGTAACTCTTTTAGTATACCTCGTATTCTTCGATTTTATACTGGGAGTCATTAGACGATTTTATTCAGTTTAGGAAGGGTTTGCGGGAATCAGAGGGTGAAATAAGACCGTGTTAACCCCTTAGATCACTGGAGGTCCTCCCTAAGGTGAACACAATCATCAAATGATAACCATTATAAAGTTAAAAATAACATGATGGAAATAAAAGTATTAACATACGTCATGGGTACAATATGCAATATTTACTCACCTCCCTGTTCAGTCGGCTGGAGAAATCATGTCACAAATTAAGGTATTATTTTAATCTTAAAATTGCACTGGGAAATTATAGACATTATTATTTAAACCCAGTGAGTCCTTACCAATTACCGGTGGGGTATATAGCGGACCCAACAATTGTGTATCCTATCCAACAACTGACAGACATCACTACAATTCATAATCAACAGAACAACATTACAAAATGGAAAAAATGGAATACTATTTGTTTTGTTGCCAACAATAAATGCCAATCATCGATATTAGCATAATGACAACTGGGTTAATATACAGGAGACGCAACAACGTGTTTTTCAGGTATTTTTTTTTTTGGTATTTTGATTTTGTTTTTGGTGTTTTAGTCGTATCTGGTGATGAAATTGAATGGGAATTAAGCATTTACCCATTATCCATCAATCTAAAGACACGCCCCCCGATAGTGGGGAGGGCTATGAAGATCAGGGAAATTGAGGGGTAAAAAGCGTATAGAACACGATAATACACATTTGTAACCAAAATTTGGGTCGGGTTTTGTCAATTTCCAGACCCATAAAACCTGACTTTTTGAAAACCCGAGCCAAGTTTAGACGAAAGTTGGCTCGGATTTAACTAATTTAAAAATGAAAATAACACAGTAACCTTATTAAAATGTTGGCTCGGGTTTTGTAAATTTCCATACCCATATAACCCGACATTTTGAAAACACGAGCCAAGTTTTGACGAAACTTGGCTAGGATTTTACTAATTTTCATGTTAAAATTACACAGTAACCTTAATAAAATCTTTGTTTGGGTTTTCATAGGGTTAACATTAGCCTAACCTAACAAAGTAAGAATGGGGTTAACATTAGCCTAGCCTAACCTAACAACCTTACCTAACCTAACCTAGTAAGAATGGGGTTAACATTAGCCTAACCTAACAACCTTACCTAACCTAACCTAGTAAGAATGGGGTTAACATTAGCCTAACCTAACAACCTTACCTAACCTTACCTAGTAAGAATGGGGTTAACATTAGCCTAACCTAACAACCTTACCTAACCTAACCTAGTAAGAATGGGGTTAACATTAGCCTAACCTAACAACCCAACCTAACCTAACCTAGTAAGAATGGGGTTAACATTAGCCTAACCTAACAACCCAACCCAACCTAACCTAACCTAGTAAGAATGGGGTTAACATTAGCCTAACCTAACAATCCAACCTAACCTAACCTAGTAAGAATGGGGTTAACATTAGCCTAACCTAACAATCCAACCTAACCTAACCTAGTAAGAATGGGGTTAACATTAGCCTAACCTAACAATCCAACCTAACCTAACCTAGTAAGAATGGGGTTAACATTAGCCTAACCTAACAATCCAACCTAACCTAACCTAGTAAGAATGGGGTTAACATTAGCCTAACCTAACAATCCAACCTAACCTAACCTAGTAAGAATGGGGTTAACATTAGCCTAACCTAACAATCCAACCTAACCTAACCTAGTAAGAATGGGGTTAACATTAGCCTAACCTAACAATCCAACCTAACCTAACCTAGTAAGAATGGGGTTAACATTAGCCTAACCTAACAATCCAACCTAACCTAACCTAGTAAGAATGGGGTTAACATTAGCCTAACCTAACAATCCAACCTAACCTAACCTAGTAAGAATGGGGTTAACATTAGCCTAACCTAACAATCCAACCTAACCTAACCTAGTAAGAATGGGGTTAACATTAGCCTAACCTAACAATCCAACCTAACCTAACCTAGTAAGAATGGGGTTAACATTAGCCTAACCTAACAATCCAACCTAACCTAACCTAGTAAGAATGGGGTTAACATTAGCCTAACCTAACAATCCAACCTAACCTAACCTAGTAAGAATGGGGTTAACATTAGCCTAACCTAACAATCCAACCTAACCTAACCTAGTAAGAATGGGGTTAACATTAGCCTAACCTAACAATCCAACCTAACCTAACCTAGTAAGAATGGGGTTAACATTAGCCTAACCTAACAATGCAACCTAACCTAACCTAGTAAGAATGGGGTTAACATTAGCCTAACCTAACAATCCAACCTAACCTAACCTAGTAAGAATGGGGTTAACATTAGCCTAACCTAACAATCCAACCTAACCTAACCTAGTAAGAATGGGGTTAACATTAGCCTAACCTAACAATCCAACCTAACCTAACCTAGTAAGAATGGGGTTAACATTAGCCTAACCTAACAATCCAACCTAACCTAACCTAGTAAGAATGGGGTTAACATTAGCCTAACCTAACAATCCAACCTAACCTAACCTAGTAAGAATGGGGTTAACATTAGCCTAACCTAACAATCCAACCTAACCTAACCTAGTAAGAATGGGGTTAACATTAGCCTAACCTAACAATCCAACCTAACCTAACCTAGTAAGAATGGGGTTAACATTAGCCTAACCTAACAATCCAACCTAACCTAACCTAGTAAGAATGGGGTTAACATTAGCCTAACCTAACAATCCAACCTAACCTAACCTAGTAAGAATGGGGTTAACATTAGCCTAACCTAACAATCCAACCTAACCTAACCTAGTAAGAATGGGGTTAACATTAGCCTAACCTAACAATCCAACCTAACCTAACCTAGTAAGAATGGGGTTAACATTAGCCTAACCTAACAATCCAACCTAACCTAACCTAGTAAGAATGGGGTTAACATTAGCCTAACCTAACAATCCAACCTAACCTAACCTAGTAAGAATGGGGTTAACATTAGCCTAACCTAACAATCCAACCTAACCTAACCTAGTAAGAATGGGGTTAACATTAGCCTAACCTAACAATCCAACCTAACCTAACCTAGTAAGAATGGGGTTAACATTAGCCTAACCTAACAATCCAACCTAACCTAACCTAGTAAGAATGGGGTTAACATTAGCCTAACCTAACAATCCAACCTAACCTAACCTAGTAAGAATGGGGTTAACATTAGCCTAACCTAACAATCCAACCTAACCTAACCTAGTAAGAATGGGGTTAACATTAGCCTAACCTAACAATCCAACCTAACCTAACCTAGTAAGAATGGGGTTAACATTAGCCTAACCTAACAATCCAACCTAACCTAACCTAGTAAGAATGGGGTTAACATTAGCCTAACCTAACAATCCAACCTAACCTAACCTAGTAAGAATGGGGTTAACATTAGCCTAACCTAACAATCCAACCTAACCTAACCTAGTAAGAATGGGGTTAACATTAGCCTAACCTAACAATCCAACCTAACCTAACCTAGTAAGAATGGGGTTAACATTAGCCTAACCTAACAATCCAACCTAACCTAACCTAGTAAGAATGGGGTTAACATTAGCCTAACCTAACAATCCAACCTAACCTAACCTAGTAAGAATGGGGTTAACATTAGCCTAACCTAACAATCCAACCTAACCTAACCTAGTAAGAATGGGGTTAACATTAGCCTAACCTAACAATCCAACCTAACCTAACCTAGTAAGAATGGGGTTAACATTAGCCTAACCTAACAATCCAACCTAACCTAACCTAGTAAGAATGGGGTTAACATTAGCCTAACCTAACAATCCAACCTAACCTAACCTAGTAAGAATGGGGTTAACATTAGCCTAACCTAACAATCCAACCTAACCTAACCTAGTAAGAATGGGGTTAACATTAGCCTAACCTAACAATCCAACCTAACCTAACCTAGTAAGAATGGGGTTAACATTAGCCTAACCTAACAATCCAACCTAACCTAACCTAGTAAGAATGGGGTTAACATTAGCCTAACCTAACAATCCAACCTAACCTAACCTAGTAAGAATGGGGTTAACATTAGCCTAACCTAACAATCCAACCTAACCTAACCTAGTAAGAATGGGGTTAACATTAGCCTAACCTAACAATCCAACCTAACCTAACCTAGTAAGAATGGGGTTAACATTAGCCTAACCTAACAATCCAACCTAACCTAACCTAGTAAGAATGGGGTTAACATTAGCCTAACCTAACAATCCAACCTAACCTAACCTAGTAAGAATGGGGTTAACATTAGCCTAACCTAACAATCCAACCTAACCTAACCTAGTAAGAATGGGGTTAACATTAGCCTAACCTAACAATCCAACCTAACCTAACCTAGTAAGAATGGGGTTAACATTAGCCTAACCTAACAATCCAACCTAACCTAACCTAGTAAGAATGGGGTTAACATTAGCCTAACCTAACAATCCAACCTAACCTAACCTAGTAAGAATGGGGTTAACATTAGCCTAACCTAACAATCCAACCTAACCTAACCTAGTAAGAATGGGGTTAACATTAGCCTAACCTAACAATCCAACCTAACCTAACCTAGTAAGAATGGGGTTAACATTAGCCTAACCTAACAATCCAACCTAACCTAACCTAGTAAGAATGGGGTTAACATTAGCCTAACCTAACAATCCAACCTAACCTAACCTAGTAAGAATGGGGTTAACATTAGCCTAACCTAACAATCCAACCTAACCTAACCTAGTAAGAATGGGGTTAACATTAGCCTAACCTAACAATCCAACCTAACCTAACCTAGTAAGAATGGGGTTAACATTAGCCTAACCTAACAATCCAACCTAACCTAACCTAGTAAGAATGGGGTTAACATTAGCCTAACCTAACAATCCAACCTAACCTAACCTAGTAAGAATGGGGTTAACATTAGCCTAACCTAACAATCCAACCTAACCTAACCTAGTAAGAATGGGGTTAACATTAGCCTAACCTAACAATCCAACCTAACCTAACCTAGTAAGAATGGGGTTAACATTAGCCTAACCTAACAATCCAACCTAACCTAACCTAGTAAGAATGGGGTTAACATTAGCCTAACCTAACAATCCAACCTAACCTAACCTAGACCTAGTACGTGGGATACAAAACTAGCCCTTGCATGCCAGCTACTTTGGGTGCATAGTATACCCAGTACGTTGGATACAAGACTAGCCCTTGCATGCCAGTTTAAACCTATGCAAAACAAATCTTTTACTTTATGTTACTTTGCGATCACCCATTAAGATTCCCGAGCTAGCTGTGGTCCGGCTCCTTTATATTGTCCCAACCAACCAACTAACCTTAATGAACAGAGGAGGTACTGGCTTGAGTGGCTGCCTGGCTGGCCGCTGGAGGCTCGATCACCACTCATCTTGGTCAACAGCTGGTGGATTTTTGTTTCAAATTTTTCCATGTCAAAAAACTGTATGTGCATTTCAAAACCAGCTGTCCTCGTCGGCTGTATTTGGAACACTGGTTATTGCACTTTGGACAGTTTACACTTATTGGAAGGCGAAAATGTCTTAAGCAGCCTCAGTGTTTTTAAAGACGGTGGAAAAAGCTTTGATCGGCTCACACCCTCTACACAAGCTGGCCAGAGTCAAACTGATAGCTTATATCCCGGTCCACCTGATTGGTCGATAGACATCATGTGTTAGTGAACTCGAGTACTCTTGGCATGAATTAGGTAGGGTGATACTTTCGCCAAGACGCCACCAGTATACTGTAGTTCATTGCATTCGCCACCAAATGTCTCAGTTGTTGACTGACAGTCACGCAAAACAGCTCTCCCAGAAGAAGACGAAAAAGAAGAAGTGTCAACAAACCCTTAAAACGTAAATATCCATATAATATGTATTATGTTAGTTTCCTGGGAATGACACCTACATTAAAAATTTGGAAAAAAATCGCTTAATCACATGCTATTGAGCTTAATTTTTTACCAATATTGTAGCGCCTCCTGTATATTGACCGACAACTGTACTAAACTTCACTAACCAACTGTACAGTCATAGACAATAATTGTTCTTCTCTAGTCTAATTTATCAACATGAACCAATCTACACTGGAAAATTCGCGTGTTCCTAATAAGAACGTATAACTGGTTAAGGTGAAGGTATTACGGCACCTCGGCACCTCGTAGCTACTTTCTACTTGTTCCTATTTTCTGAAGAGTCAGGAGATGGGAGAAGGCTCTCGTGTGAAATCCCATGTATGCTGAATGATTTTTGAACCATAAACATATTAATAATGGCAAAGGAAAATGGTGATGGTGATGATGATACCAGAGGTTCATCAAGAAAGATGAGGGTGTAAATAATTATCCTGTTACACTAGAAATACACTGGGAGGAAGGTGAGGCCCCCCATCCCCCTCACCTTCCTGCGATGTTCAGGAAATTAGTGTATGAACTATGATGCTTACACCACTTTGTACTATATGTAGACAGGTGTTTAATACCTTGACGGAAGTAATAGTAATGGTGATACTTAACAGACTGTGAGATGCAGAACACGATAATTAATATTATTGCTATTATTGATAATACTATTAATACCAGATTTATAATAATAATAATAATAATAATAATAGTAGTAATGCAGTAATTCTTGTTTACTATAGGTATTAAGCATCACCATGTAATATTTATAAGAACATATCAAACTAAATATGTATCGTCTTTCCAAAACAAACATATTACTTTATATTTGAAAAACCGAAGGATCCCTTTTCAAGAGCGGAGATACCGTTAAGATTTTTCAAAGCCTCCCTCTCTCTCCCCCCAAAAAAAATCATCCAGCTCCCCAGCATTACAAATTGGCTAGGTCGAGAGGCGGGTTCCAGGATGTGTGTGTGTGTGTGTGTGTGTTTTTTTTTTTTTTTTTTTTTTTTTTTTTTTTTTTTTTTTTACAGCACAAACGAACCTCTACAATGTTAATATTAGATTAGATAGGGAATGAATGAGAAGGTTCGATTCCGATTGGGATAGATTCGAAAACCTAAGATCACGATTAACACCATGGATTGTAGTCAAAAGTCAAGAGTTCGTCGAAAACGTTGTTGATAATTCGAGTAAAGGTTCGAGAGGGACATTACTTCTACACATTTATGGCGTGAAGCATACAATATATACTAGTTATTACAAATACATGAACACTGTCATGGAAAAGTGATAGTAACTTGGTACTTCTTAATTGACCGAGTATCACAGGCACATTACGACACATTAATTTGTTACATAAATATTTATATGTATTAGTTAAACAATAATTACTGACTGGATTAGGTTAGACTACAGTAGCTTGACTGAATATCAATACATTTATATATCCGAATAGCGCCATCCCGATTGAGATAAAAAAAAAAAAAAAAACGTGGCATTTCCGGCCGCTCCCCATCAGTATAACAAGATGCTAATCCAGCGAGCGTAAACATTGGGTGTCAGATCAAATTCCGTGTCTAGTGAGGCGAGGAGAGACGCTAGGAAAAAAGGTTTTGTTTGTTTTGACATTTAATGGCAGGACTACAACACAACATTACTTCATTGCTGGCAAAGAAAAAATATATAAATACAAAATAAATAAATAAATAAAATTTATATATATATATATATATATATATATATATATATATATATATATATATATATATATATATATATATATATATATACAATTTATATATATATAATATATAGAGAGAGAGAGAGATATATATATATAAATATATATATATATATATATATATATATATATATATAATATCAGATCAACTCATGTCAAATAACTAGGATATATTGAAGTGATTCGATATCCTTACCTTCTATGGTTAGTAGGTCGACTCTTCACTTACTAATATCCAAAATCGTATAACTAATATTAAGCCTTACATCCTACCGAGTTCAAGTATTTGATGAAGGCGAGTGCCCTTGCTTGGAACACATTGAGGGTCAAACTAAATTGTATTCAGGTATATCAATAGAACAAGGCAGACCGTGCAGGAATAAACACAGTGAAATTTGTAAGAATTGAGACTTTAGAGGTTGAGAGCATTTGCCTGCTACACAACATTGAGGGTCAAAATCAATAATATGCCGAGTTGTCTATAAGCTATAATCCAGTGTAGTACTGATAGTTTATTTTTCCTACTTGCCAATACATTCCAAGTCAGCTTCAAATGTGTTTTCCATGATGAATGGAGATACCTTCACACATTTCCTTGCTAGTATTTACTGAAGGAAATACAGGAGGGTTGAGGCCTTCTTACGTGTCATTCGTGTTCTCTGTCACCTACGACAATTCACTAAAAAATAATAACGTAATAATAAACTAATATGCTGTTGATCAATTTAGTATGTATGTCTTTGTACTTGGTATTGGCCTCCACCAGCAACACCACCACCAACAACAACAAAAATAACAACTCTATCACAAACAACAACAACATCACCACCACCAACAATAACATCATCACCACCACCAACAACAACAACAACCTCTCTCACGACCTTCCAAACTCAGAATATCCCACTGTATTGGAATTCTATCTATCCATGTATCTATGTACATCTATTGAATATCTATCTATTATCCATCTCTCAATTTTCTTCCTCTACTCCCACCCTCTCCTCCTCCCTCTCTCTCTCTCTCTCTCTCTCTCTCTCTCTCTTTCTCTCTCTCTCTCTCTCTCTCTCTCTCTCTCTCTCTCTCTCTCTCTCTCTCTCTCTCTCTCTCAAATTAAAAATGGATACAGATAATATTACCATCCAAATCAATACTCGGTTGCGAGAAGAAAAATTAAATCGCTAATTAAATCTGCAAAGAGGGATTACGAAATTAAAATCGCACATACGAGCAAATCTAATCCAAAACAATTCTATAGATATATAAATAGCAATAAACAAATTAAAAGTGGCATTGGCCCGATACTAAATAATCGAGGTGAATTAGAATCAGATAGCAGGGAATCAGTATCGGGTGGATGGGACTCGTTAGCCTTGGTCGGCAACCCATCTAGGGGAGACAACCTTATACAAATCCGGGTGGATGGGACTCGTCAGCCTTGGTCGGCAACTTGTCTAGGGGAGTAAACCTGATACAAATCGGTACTGCTTACATAAGGGTGAAGCAGGTTAGTGGATGGACTAGCCGACCACCACTGTAGAAAAATAGTGCTGAAAAGATACATAGAGGGCCTCGGGGTCGGACGGGTCCTAAGTTGAGTGTTCAATCGTGTATGTCCTTCAGTAAACTGGCATGGGTTGTCCCTCTTACAAGGGATAGGTCCACTTGGGGGCCTTCTGTGTATGGCCACCCTCATTAAGGGGAGTAAGGTGTCCGGCAATAGATAGATAGATAGATAGCAGGGACATAGCTGCTACTCTTAATCAACACTTTTCTTCTGTATTTAATACTGCCAGTAACCGAAACGTGCCACAAAAAAATAATCAAGCATGTAACTATGTTCTTCAAGATTTTATTATTACCCAGTCAGAAGTAATTAAAAAGATCGACTCACTTCATGTCAATAAATCACCTGGGCCGGACATGTTTATCCCTAAAATTCTTGAATTAGCCAAAGAAGTTGCAGGGGCACTAACCATAATACTAAATATGTCACTCAAACAAGGACATGTACCCACCGACTAGAAGATCGCCAATATAACACCGATATTAAAAAATGGTGACAAAACACTACCAAATAACTATAGACCGATTAGTTTAACTTCCGTAATTGGAAAAATATGTGAATCAATCATAAGGGATAAAATCGTATTATTCCTTGAGAACAATAACCTTATTAACAATAGTCAACATGGATTCAGAGCAAAGAGATCATGCCTAACTAATTTAATAGAATTTTATGACAGCCTATACAAACTAAATGACTTCACCAAAAGCCTCGACATAGTGTATCTAGACTTTCAAAAAGCCTTCGACAAGGTCCCGCACGATAAATTATTACAGAAAATAAGACAGGAATACAGGGCAAAACGTATGATTGGATTAAAAACTGGCTAAGTGAAAGAAAGCAAAGAGTAGTTATCAACGGTGTGGAATCAACATGGAGCCAAGTAACTAGTGGAGTCCCCCAAGGCTCAGTATTGGGACCAGTGTTGTTCATAATATACTGTATATCAATGATCTAGATAATGGCATAAATAATTTAATTTCCAAATTCGCGGATGTCACGAAGATAGGTAATGCAATAATTTCCGAAAGTGATAGAATAAACCTTCAAGCTGATTTAAATAAAGTCACAGAATGGTCGGAGAAGTGGAAAATGCTGTTTAATGTGAACAAATGTCAGATACTGCAAATAGGTTCTAAAAACAATAAATATGAATACTACATGAATGAAGAGAAGATAAAAAAAGTAAGACAAATAAAAGACTTGGGAGTGCTGATAAACGAAAACTTAAAATCTTCCAATCAATGCTGCAAACAAAGCAAATAGGGCACTATGTTTTATCAGAAGAAACTTCCACTATCACAGCAAAGACAGTTTTGCCCTCATACAAAAGTATGGTGAGACCGCACCTCGAATACGCTGTGCAGTTTTGGTCACCTCACCTCATAAATGATGTTAAAAAAATGGAATCTGTGCAAAGGCGAGCCACTAAACTAATCCCTTCATTGAGAAAAAAAATCATATGATGAAAGACTGAGAGAACTTGATCTGTTTTCACTTAAGAAACGAAGGATGAGAGGCCAATTGATAGTGTTCTAAAATTCTAAAAGGATTCAGTAACATTAACGTAGGTAAGTTATTAAAAAACGCCGAAGACACATCTACAAGAGGAAACCATTTAAGATTATTAGGTCGGAGAGCAAATCTAGATACAACAAAAAAAATCTTCACTCACAGTGTAATTGATGAGTGGAACAAACTTCCAAATAAAGTAATAGACAGCTCCTCTATAGATACATTTAAGAAAAATCTAGACTCATACCACAGAAAAATTGGTATGGAGTAGGCAGTAATTATCACCGTTATTATTTGTTCAGCTGAAGAGAGCGTTAGAAAAGAAAAAAAAGTAAATAAATAAATAAAGAATAATAATTATAAAAATCATCATTAAATATGTACATACTACTAAGGGTGATGGGTTGGAAGATTCCAATTAACCCCAAAATATACATGCTGCTAAGGCGAAGGGTTGCATAGATGTTAATTTCTCATTTTTTCCTTTCTTATTTTCCATTCTTTCCTGTAAATTCCTTCTGGGGATTTCGAAGCCCAGCAAGGTTAATCACTTCCAACTTTTTCATGTACGGCAATTGCCGGAGGGTGGGGAGAGAGCCTTCTTCTTTTCTATCCTTTCCTTCAACTTTCTTTTTCTATCGGATATGTCATCTCTACTAGAATTAAGTCCTGCCCACCTCGTTTGGATCGTAAGGTCTGTGTGGCCAGTGTGTCTATGTAAATCTATGTAAATCTATGTAAATCTATGCAAATCTCTCTCTCTCTCTCTCTCTCTCCCAGACTCGGTATATTCCCACTGTCTGGGAATTCGGGAATTCCACGTAATTAATGCCGGCTCTGATAAATACATACACCGCCTACGCTCGCTGTGTGATGTTTACTTGGTGAGCTAGAGATACATAGATAGAAATGTAGGCATAGATAGATAAATAAATCGACATATTAGGATAGATGGATAGGTAGAGAGTTAGATAAATAAATAATTAAAAACAAATCCTGATGTACAGTTGCCCACATAAGCTCTTTTCCTCTCCGTGATCTTATGCATGGAAATAAAACGTGCATGATTGAATTAGGAATGTAGTTTTGTTAATGCAGTGGCTAAAAGAAATCACACTCGCAATTCATTCATACTAATTGTACGTTCATAAATAAGATCAAGAGGAGGAACAAAACTTATGCGGGCAACTGTACATAGTTTCAGTACTTGCCCACAGACATGCCATAAATATAATTGCTGTTGTCAATAGATTGTAATGCATGAGTATCGTTTAAACTCAAAGTATACAGTCGGCTTCAATTCTGCTCTAAAGGCTTGTGACAAGTATGTGTGTGATTGATACAGTCTGGCGTCATGCTTGGTAATATGTGGCATCTAAAGATGTTATGCGGTGCCGAGTAGCCAACTAACGCCATCTGTTGCTTACCATCCAGACTTCGTTCCTTCCGCAAATCGAATGCACAGCCAAGCTAGATCTTAATTCCTAATCCTAATCCTAACTCTCTCTCTCTCTCTCTCTCTCTCACACACACACACACACACACATACACACACACACACACACTCACACTTATTCATATAGGCCTATTCAGCCTCGGGTAAAGTAAACTGGTATATTGGTGTTTGTTTATGTTCTTCAGTTCCACAACGAACAATTATATTAGTTATTTATCACCCAATATTTATGGATACATGTATTTTTAGAAAGTGTTTGTATGAATATGTGTGTAACGTCAGTATATATGGGTGACTGTGTGAAAGAATGAATAACTGTGTGAGTGAGTGAGTGTTGTGTTTATGAACATGTATATCTCTACATATCTGGCTACGCAAGGGTGTGTGTGTGTGTCATTCCCCTCGTTCTGTTTACACAAAACCAAACGAAACATAAACGATAAACTGTGAAATCTTCCATATTTACTCACTCAATTTAACTAATTCACTCTCACTCTTTCGGTTTTATTAGTGAAGGTGAATTGCGAAAGGAGTTCATGATAAGGTCTAATCTGGGAGTTGAAGAATCGGCCGAGTTGAGAGAAAGAGAGAGAGAGAGAGAGAGAGAGAGAGAGAGAGAGAGAGAGAGAGAGAGAGAGAGAGAGAGAGAGAGGATAAGTATTTTGTTTCTATGTGAGTGAAAAAGACAAAATGCAAAGCTGCCTATATCAAGTGTCTCCCCTAAAGTTGAAAAAGTGACAGAGAGCCAAACTCAAGAAACATTAGAATCATAAAGTCGGGACACACGGAATTTGAAGCAGTTTAAGTAATGCTGGGTCGTTGTAGAAAACTAGCTGAATAGTGTAAGGTAGAGTCATCAGCATATGAGTGGCTAGGAGTGGAAGTAAAGTAGAGAAGATCATGAATGAGTATTAGAAAGAGAACTTGAGACAGGATAGAACCCTGAGGAACACCGGAGTTGATAGGTTGAGGAAGTGAGCGATGGTCGTCCAGAACTGCAGTTATGGAACGACCAGAAAGAAAGTTAGTGACTGACAATATATATATATACTGTATATATGCCTTTCCATATGCCTCTGTAAATGTTGTTACACTCTTCCCTTTCTCACCACAACATTTGAAGTAAACAAAATACAGTATACGGTAGTAGGTTTCTTTTCAACTGACGGAAAATTGTATCACATAGCAGCTAATTTCTCGATACGCAAAGGAAAAATATAAAACCACTATGTCTCTGCATCATATTAAGACCAAGTATATTTAATTAGCACCATATTTTACTACAAAATCTTCCAAATAACTGAGAAATCCTGATGGGAACTTTGCTTGACCGCCAGTTGAAAGAAACCTACTATAGTAAACTGTGTAACCTTTCGCTCCTGCATGTCCCCCAGGTCTTCTCTCTGGTTGTATTAGTGGGGGTGAACTGAGATACGAGACCACGATAAGGTATAATCTGAGGGCTGGCGAGTCAGGTTGGGCTGGGTCAAGAATGGGCTCAGGAGTTGATCTGAAGAGTTGAGCTGAAGAATTGGGTTGGTGAGTTGAGCTTCAGAGTTGGGTAGATGCAATTGGATAAATAGTTGGGCTACATAGTAGGGATAATCATATTGGCTGAAAAATTCGTTGGATGAGGATGATGCAGAAGACGTGGTTGGAAATGGGAAAGAAGTAGGTGGTGAGGAGATAATGTGATACGAGAGGAGAGAAGAAAAGAGGAAAGGGGAAGAGAGAAATAGTAGTAAACTTAATAGTACTGAAATCTGCAAACTTATGACAAGTAATAGGCGTCAGGAAAGGATATACATAAATGAGTCGGAAGAAGAGGTCGAGGAAGAGAGAAGAGAAGAGGAAAGGGGAAGGAGAAGGAGAACGGGAAAATAATACAGTTGGATGGGAGTTTAGAGGAAAGGAGATTTAATTTGAAGAGTTGTCTCAGCAAAATTACAAATAACATAATATCAAAATAGTTTGACGTCAGGCCGAATCTTGAAACTAGAACTTCTAAAGGAATATAAAACATTTACTTCGAGTATTGTATTTGAAATAGCTGAATTATATTACTAAGTTGATCGATTGTATGTATATGTATATACTGTATATATATATTGATCGATTACTATATATAAACTATCGATAACTATTAATAATATCCTTGTTTATGAGATACAGCCGATCAGAATACAAGAGAGAAGAAATTGGGAGAGGAAATAATAGAAGGAAAGAGAAGAGAGCGAGAGAAAAGGGGAAGAAGAAGGAATTGGAAGCAAAAAGGATATAAACATAGAAACATGAGGACAGGACAAAAGAGGAGGAATGGTAGGGAGAAAGAAAATACATGAACTCAAATAATCAAACATGACATAAAATTGTAAAGGTACATGCAAATACAGCTGTAGGACATAAGCAAATAAAACATACAGCAAGAAACTAACCTACGAAAGGCAGGACAGAAATTTAACAAGAGGAAAGAAAAGGGAAAAATGAGAGAGGAAAAATAAGAGAGGGCAACATAAAATAAGAAAGAGATATGTAAGAGGATGGTAATTAGCGTGGGAGAAAGAGAGTTGTTGCAAGAACTAAACTAAGAAAGGAAGAACAAAAAGTGAAATAGGAAGCAGGGCAATGGGAGAATAGAGAATAGGGAGAGCAAGAAAGCACATAAGAAGACAAGACAGGGAGATATAAAAAGAGAAGAATTAGGGTGGAGGAAAGAAAGTTGAAGGTACGGTATGAAGAGAGAATAATATAAGTATTGGGATAAAGAGGATGATACGAAAGAGCAACACATTCAGACACAATAACAACCATAACTAAGAACAAAGATATAACAAGAAACAAACTCAAAGGGAGAACATATATAATGTAACAAAAGATGGCTAAATGATAATAAATACAAATCACAAACAAAAAAGGAACACAAATGACAACAAGAACGAGGAATGTAAGAACAAAAAAACATTAGTGTGGATGAACGAGAGTTGAAGCGAAACATACAATAGAAAGTACACTAGGAGGAAAGGAAGGGGAAGAATGAGAAATAGGAAGAACAAGAATACGATAAGAAAGAAAGCTATTAGAATAAGACTTACTATGGAGGAAAGCCAAAAAGTGACAGACATAAGATTTATGACCAAGGAGGAAAGGACTGCTAAAATTACCAGACAAAAATATCAACCAGATATATTATATACTTGGCAGGCATATACGGGACAGCAACATATTAATAATTATATTGTAACAGTTCTATTTCTTATGCCCTATTAAGATTACACACCTTTATCCCAAGAAATGTATATAGGAATACATTTCAAGTGAAATTATAGACGATTGCATAGTATAACTTGTAGCTACATACCATTATCTAAATGGGATTTTGCATAAGAAGAGGAACTTGTGTTTTAGTATTTACTATTTAATACCTTCAAATTCGGTACCGTTTGTCTAAAATATTGACTCAACAGGGCTCAAGACTCAGGAGCTTAAATTCGGTTGTTCTTCCTTCGTTAATGTTGACTAGAAACTCTGCACTTACATATAGAAAAACAGAAAAACAGAGATGCACACACAACACACAATAACACACTCAAGCAGATTCTCTCTCTATCTCTCTCACCACCATCTACAGTAGGTCAGGAGTTCTAACCCTTTCCAGGTAATGCACCACTGTCACCAGGAATTACCTTACACCTTTTTCAATAGCCACAATTTTGATAACTATTATAATTTAGTTGTTCCCCCTAACACCTAGACATGTTTACACTCTTTACTATATATAAATCCTACTTTGCACCTCGCACTCAATAAACCTTTTAGCGTTGTTCTTTTCTAAAGCGACTTGATGTTATTAACCTCTCTCAATGTTGCACAACCTAATTAGTCAATTCTCATTACGTTATCTTTAATTCTTCCGACTCTCACTACAGTATGACAGATCATTGTATTAGTATATCATTGGTTCAAAAGCGTCCCATACCTACAATCTTCATCTGAACCCACACAATCGTATAATTATTCTTCCTTTCACCACAGCGTAGTATTTCACCTTAATCATCCATACAGTTGCCAACACAAATACTGTGGTGGGGTGGCTGTATGTAATAACCAAAGCAGGAATATAATGTAATATAGGCTGCATGGTCTTACCCACTTCAAACATCACGATAACAAAATGGTAAGCATATCAATTCAGCTTCAAATTATATACCTGTGAAAGCATTATATCATGTCACTCAACTCACAGTATTTGTCCCAGGTTCAGGTTTTGGCAACTGTGCCTCAAACACACTAATCCTATAATACTTACTGTAGTACTCCGTAACCCTATAATCGGATCATCCCTCGCCCAGTCAATACACTACTATAATTCTCCAAAATCACATTGCTATTGCTAAACACGATCAAAACAACCCATAATGTTATGCACACATGAAAACAACAATGCCAACGGATATCAACTTAACCCAAACCAACACACTACTCCACCACCACACTATTACACTACCAAACACAACCACACCACCACAGGTATCACATGTACGCCACACTACCACAACAACGTTCACACCATCAATTAGTGGCACCACACAATTTAATACCACAATACTATACAATCACAAACCGCACACCACTCTATCAATTAGTGGCACTAAACAACACACCATTCTCAGGTTACACATTATACGAGCATCTTCAAGGCGACTCTCTCTCTCTTCTCTCTCTCTCTCTCTCTCTCTCTCTCTCTCTCTCTCTCTCAATAAGTAAATACACACACACACACACACACATATATATATATATATATATATATATATATATATATATATATATATATATATATAGAGAGAGAGAGAGAGAGAGAGAGAGAGAGAGAGAGAGAGAGAGAGAGAGAGAGAGAGAGAGAGAGAGAGAGAGAGAGAGAGAGAGAGAGAGATAAGTAAGAAGTAGGGTAATCGGTGACTTTCAAGAAATTCGCCTGCAAAAGAATTGTTGTGACAAGGTGTTGTGGACGCCTGAGTGTGTGTAGAGGAAGTTTGTGTGTTGGTGTGTTTACAAATGTGCTTCACTGAGTGGGGGAGTGGGGGCACTAAGAGAAAGAGAGTGTCACAAGAGAAAAGAGTTTTTGAAAGTGTTGGGAAGAAAGGAGACTTGTGAGGATGTGAGGTGAGAGAGAGCCTACCTGTCGCCCTTAATTGGTGGCCAGGTAAAGTTCTGTATTGCGATAGTAGGCAGGTGGTAGTGTGGTTGTGTTGTGGTGGTTGGTGGTGCTTGTGGTGTGTATGAAGTGAGTGGACGTTAGTTGTGAGTAATGGTGATATTGTTAGTAAGTACGATACTGTACAACACTTTGACGGCCAGTAGCAAAAGTAAACCGTGTGTAGTGGTGTTATGTGGTGTTGTGCGATTGTTAGTATGTTAGTTTGTATGGTGGTGTGTAGTGATTGTGATGGTGAGGGAAGTCTGTGTTTAGTGAAGGTATGCAGTAGGGACTGTTGTACTGGAATGATGTGATGGTCGGTGGAAATTATGTGCGTTGTATTGGGGTGGAAATATGTCGGAGAGTGTGTTTGTTTGAGGGATTTTGTTGTGAAATGGTAATA